>ML422946.1:0-45800 GCA_005239525.1 Nicotiana knightiana | reverse complement strand
AAAATTTTGAAATGCCCCCCCCCCCTTCCTCCCTTCTTTCCCTTTTTATTTCTCCATCAATTGTCCAAGTCACGATAAAATAAATATATAACGAGTTTAGTTTCTTCCCTATGAGAAATGGACCATGGACCTAACTCAACCCCAAAAGCTAGCTCAAGAGTAGAGGATTGCACAAGTCCATATAAGGAGATCACCCATCCCCTTCATTGTCGATGTGGGACTTGACACCCCCTCTCACGACCAGGACTGGGCATCTGGAACGTGGACAATTATAGCGGCCCAACATCAGAAAATCGGGATGGTGCTCTGATACCATGAGAAATGGACCTTGGACCTAACTCAACCTCAAAAGCTAGCTCAAGAGAAGAGGATTGGTCTAGTCCATATAAGGAGACCACCCATCCCCTTCATTGTCGATGTGGGACTCAACACTGACAAAATAAAGAATATTGACACAATCATACCACTTATTAGTAAATTATAAGTAAATCTTTTAATTAATTTGCTATCACATGTTAAAACTTAAAATGTTTCTACTGTCAATGTATATATCTTAAATTCATCCATACAATAAACGACGACCATGCCTTTGGTTCAATTTTTTTAAAAGAATTTATTTTGCAAATTCTATTTTCAAAGAAATGTCAAGATAGAATAACTTCTCTAGAGAAATTTTTCTTTCATGGCATTTGGTTGACAAACAATTTTTGCACAAAAAAAAAAAAAAATTTGCACAAAAAAATAATGACATCTCTAGCATGAACAGTGGCATATGTCATTATGACACTTCAAAATGGAAACTTAACCTTTTGCTGCATATTGGTAAAGGTGCTTGATCTTGGAGCTGGGATCGTGCTTTGTTGAAGGAGCTAGCGAGGATCTCATCAAAATCTTCTTTGGCATTGCTAAGGATGTTTTGGAGGTAAGTTGGTGTCGAGTTGCTGCAGATGATCTAATTGATCCTCACAGTAATGTTGATTTCATGCTTGTAGGCTACTCATGGGGCCGGTCATCTTGAAGCATATCACATTCTAAATAGAATATTGGAGGTCTGTTTTTAGTAGCTATTGGAATTTTCCTTCCCTTTTTGTGGTATAATCCCCTGATTGTCTCCCCACTTGTGGGATTACACTGGGTTGTTGTAATCACCTGATTGTCTCGAATTTATGTTTTTTTAACAGAAAAGTTCCTGGTTTCGCTCTTCACATGTTGAGCAGCTCATGGATTTATTGGCTAGTGTAAAACCTCCAACTGATGTAAAATCACTTAAGAGTCGCTTTGCCTGCTATAAAACCTTGTTGATTGATTCAATACAGGTAAGTACCACGATGGTTACTTATAAAAATTCACTCAACAACAAATATGACTATGATTCCATATGCTATTGCCAGGGGAATTTGGATGAGGAGAACACACAGGCCTTTCTCATTCTGAATGAGATTATTCTCGCATTAAAAGATGTAAGGACTACATTTAGATTCTTCTGGAGTACAATTCGATTGGCCAAATGATTTCTCCAAGTTGCTGCATGGTTTTAGCATGGTTTTTTGCCTCCCATTTAGGTTCATGATGTCCTTCTTCTTTGCTGTCTTTTTTTTTTAGCCAAGTGGTCATATTTGAATTTATGGAAGTGCTAAATAGAGGTCTTGTACTTCATGTAGTTTACTGCTTGTAGCACACTGGAACGCAAGACTTCATACAGACATTTAGTCCTGTCTAAATGTGGAAAAACCAACCTTGGCAAAAGAATGAACTTTGGAAGCATTTCCCAGCCAAATTTCTTCTTTGATTGGAGTACAATTTGATTGGACAAATTGTTTATCTAAATTGCTGCATGGTTTAAGCATGGATTTTTGCCTCCCATTTTGTTTCATGACTTTCCTTCCTCTTTACCATCTTCTTTTAGCCAAGATGTTATATTTACCAGTGTTGAAATTAGTGGCCTTACAGTGGTTGCTGTATATATATATTTTTCTTTTATGTGGAATTTCGCTTATATGTTCAGCACTAATTAGATGTTACTTCTTGATAAGCTTAATAACATGGCCTTATTCTTTTAATGCAGTCCACGGAAGAAGGTAGAAAGACAGCCTATGATGCCCTTATTGGTGTGTGTTCTAGCTTGAGAGACTCATCATCTGCTAAGTCGAATGAATCTTACAAGAAGTTCATTGATATGGTCAGTAACTAAAAATCTGCACAACTATTTTTTTCTTGCATTTGTCTGTTTACTTGCATCAAAATATGGGTATCGTTTGTTGAAGACATAATTATGTAAATAAAAGTATGCTCTCTCTACAGCCTAAGCTTTTAGATGAGATGCCACACATCACAAACACTATATATATGTGTGTGTGTAAAATAAATTCCACATACTTGGCAAAAAAGAATCAAGCCCTCTCGTGAGGAGTTGTCTTAATAGGGCCCAAGTAACAAAACTTTGTAGAGAAATTTCTTGCTTGAGCAGAATTTTGTCTTAATTTTGCAATGCTCTTTTCATGTGGACGTAATTTTTTGGACTAAATAGTTCACATACTTGTGGAAGCATCTAGTTTCTTTGGTTCATGTTTTTGAGGTTTAAAAGAAGCTGTAATATGCAGGTTATAGCTTACCTTTCTGGTTCGTCACCACATATAAAAAGTGGAGCAGTCTCTGCACTCTCTGTTCTGGTATACAGTGATGCCGATATCTGTGTCTCAGTCCCTGATCTGGTCCCTTCCGTTCTGACTCTGCTGCAGAGTAAGGATGTTGAAGTTACAAAAGTAAGCATGCCTATCCACGTCAAGATACTATTTTATTCTTTGATGCTTCTTATAAGCCCTATTTTTACTTCTGCAGGCTGTTCTGGGATTTGTTAAAGTAATGGTATCGAGCATTCAAGCAAAGGACCTGCACATTTTGCTCTCGGACATTGTCAATGGAGTGCTACTCTGGTCATCTGTGTCACGGCATCATTTTAGATCAAAGGTTTGTGATGTTTCTTTGATCGGACATGGAAGTAACAATGTATATATGAAGCATGACCGCATATTATCTTGCTCAAAATATGCTATGCTTATGAGTTCTAGAGCAGGAGCATGCCACCCCTGCTGTTTTGTAATTAGCTGAAAAGCACCTGTTCACTTTTTTCTACTTAGATTAGTTGTTTATATACTTTTGAAAGACGCATTATGTCCTTTATTGACAAAGTCGATGTTTCTGTGCCGTCTAAAAGGTCACAGTCATCATGGAGATCTTGATGAGAAAGTGTGGAGTTGCCTCAGTTAAGTCAATTGCAGCTGAGAAGTATAAAAACTTTATCAAGACAGTTGCAGAGGTATGTTTCTCATTTTAGTCCTGCCGACAAGTTTTTGGCAAATGCTATTAGTTTTTGGTGAGGGACAGTTATCATGGCGATTCTTGTTGCAAATGAAAGTATAATGCGTGAAGTGTGATATCAAGTGTTCCTTCCATCCTATTGAGATGTTTCTGTTCACTGTTTTCATTTGACAGAATCGCCATGGCAAGACAAGAGAAGACGGTACCCCTGAGACAGAATCAAGACCTTCGGATTCAAGGTTCGATCCTTGTGCTCATCTTACAGGATCTTTTGCTTATTTCCGATACACGTAGAAAAGTTTTGATCTGACTATTCATCTCCTTACAGGCAGCGGAAAAGGAAGGATAGAGAATCTAGTGATTCACTCAAGGAAAAAGATTCCAGAGAACCTTACAAAAGGAAAAAGAGAAAGGAGGACGAAAAAGATTCATCCACGAAATTTTCCAAGGAAGGTGTCATGGGAGGTGGGAAAAGAAAAAGGGAGATGAAAAGGAAGAACAACACTGCCGATGAACCTTATTTCTCTTCAGGCAGCAGTGGTGGTAAGAATCTGGTAAAAAGAAAGAGAGAATTCAGTCACCACAAACAGGAAGGTGATAAAGCACCACTACAGAAGAGAGGCGAAGGAGGCAAATTTAAGAGGGACTTCCCGGGAAAAGGAAAGACGGAAAGGCAAAAAAGGCCAGCTAACGATGTACGAGGTTCAGGTGCTGCACACAAAAAGGGTCAGAATAGAAGGCAGAAAACTAATAAAAACAGTTAGCATAGGTTGCTTACCTGGATACCTCGGATAGAGAATGGAAGAATGTTTCGTGTATTCACTTATGCAAGTAAAAATGGCATGGGGAGAGTTGAAGAGCAATCTCTTACTCCAAAGTAGATTGAAATGATGCATCGGCTTCTGCTCGGGAGATGTATTCAGTGCACCAGTGATGGATTTTCTGTGTCATAACAGTTGCTGGCATCGGAAGATATCAAGAATGTGTCAATGCACAAACCATACTTCATATGGTGCAATTTGGTGTGTATACTATCTGTTCCTAAGTTCTGCTCTGAGAACTTAGTGGCAACCAAGTTTTGTATTAGTTTGGTTACAGTCTAATTGCAATTTTATATTTGATGGTACAAAGTTATTAGGTACTTTTTGGACTAAATTATAAGAGGGTAGTCTTGTATCCATTTGTATCTCCCAATTGTAGTTGGGAACATAATGCCTGTTGATATAAAGACATGGTAAATTCTATTTAATTTTGTCTAGAAATGATATAGAATGGGTGAGACACTATTTCAGAAAGCAGTATATTCTTGGACTTGTCACTTTGTGTTATGACTATATTTTTCATGGGAAAATGACAGCATAGCCGTTCTAAAAAAAATAGTCGAGTAATGTATATTTTTTGTATATATATACAAACAAATTTTATACACTTTTTTTGGCTACCAAATGTAAATAGTTTCCGGCGCTTGCTAAAAGTGATAATACCATGTAAATTTGGACTAAGCTTTAAATGAAAGTCCTAAGAGCCCAAAAAAAAATGTAGAAATATAGTAGTACTTTTTGGGGTGGTTTTTAACTTCTAACCCTTGTTTGTCTTGTGTGTAGAATTTCAATTTTATCAAGTGTTGCCTCCAACAAGAACTTGTATTCTATCTCAAATTATATCAGAGGGCAGGGTAAATTTATGCCTTTTATTAGTTTACTAGATGAGAAAGGCCCGTATACGGGTTCAACATTATAATTTTATTAGAATTATTGTTTGTTGGTATTTAGTTAATTTTTTGATAAATAAATAATTATTATTATAACCAGCTAGTCATGAATAGAAAATGATATTGAGGATCACAATTTACAATTAATTTATTTTAATAACTTACATAAAAGTAAACTATAAAGTATAACTTATTAAGTTGCTCCAGTTAACATAAAAAAGATTTCGTGCTATAATACTCATTTTAACCTCCAGTCGATGTCAAATACAAACATCAAATTGAAAATTTGATATCAATGGTACTCCATCCGGTCCCCAATAAGTGATTTTTTGGTTTTTTTTGTTGGTCCAAAATAAGTGATTTTTTCAGATTTCAAGAATGAATTAATTACTTTTTTCTACATTGCCCTTGGAGTAAATAATGTTGGAGTATGTGTTAGGAGTGTTTATGTGAAGATATAGTAAAGATTAATATGGTCAATTTCATTGCTAATTAATGTTAAAAGATGAATTTCTTAATATGTGTGAAAATAACCAAAAAATTACTTATTTTGGATTGGAGAGAGTATTAGGCAAAATACATAAGTTACCCCCTGAATTATGCATCATATCTCTGTTACACACTTTCTGAGCACGAAAAGTATCTTACACACTCAACTTTTTCAGCGTGTGTCTAATACACACCTCTTTTTTTTACCAGTTTAAAAAAATATGTGAGATGTCATGCACCAATAAGACCATGACACGTGTTGTCATTATTATTTTTAAGAGACAATATTTAAAATTACTCTTACACCCCCAATTTAAAAAATCCTCTAATATCTCCATCATCTTTTGCCTTCCGCCACAGTTGACACCACCGGAAAAAAGCCATTACCATTGCTTCTTAACCTTCACGCATATTCAATTTTTATAACAAATGCAAGGCCAAAAATGAAAGAGATGAAACTAAAATTGCAATTCATATGTTCATCATTTTTCTCTTCCATTTTCAGATCTCATATCAATAATTAAACAAAGCAAATCAAAGTCAGTTTTTCATTTTCATGAATTAAACAAAATTCGTTTTCATGAATGAAACAACTTCAGTCTGGATAAAATCTCAAATCTTCCCTTATATGACATAAACTGAGTTGGTGTTTTTATCATTTCAGTCAATTCTTATGAAATACAAAAGATTATTTATGTAAAGTTTAGATGTTTAAGTGGGTTTTATCGATAGAAAATGAAGCACGAGAAGTTTGGAAGGCAATTTTAAGGAAAATTTACTGTACCTTCATTAAATTATTCATCATGAGTTTTGGTGGAAAATATTACTATTATTTTGACACGTGGCGCTAAAAATGGATTTCGAAAAAATATTTACAAGTTTTACGCGCTCATTTTTTCTTGTTAAGCACGCACGAGCCACGTAGCAAAATAGGTGTGTATTAGACACACTTTGAAAAGGTTGAGTGTGTCAGATAATTTTCGTAGTCAGAAAGTGTGTAACAGAGATTTGGTTCATAGTTCAGGGGGTAACACATGTATTTTTTATGGTATTATTTACCCACTATATTCGAATATTTTACAAGAGAATACATTAAAAAGTTAAAAGTGTCGTCGATATTAATAATTTTCTAGAATATGCATACCAATCTGTCTGTAAACTAATCTGAATACATCCAAATTGGTCTCGCAAGTATTTTAACAGCGGGAACAATCAGTTACTTGATGAAAGTTTAAACGAATAACATCATTATTTATAGTACGATAAACGATGAAAAAAAATATGATTTTATATCCTTTAAACGTCAAAATTAAGAGAAATTCTTAATTTTGCATTCTTAATTAGGCAATTTACTACTTCAAACAAAACGAATAATAGGTATTAAAACAAATATGAACATGATATAAATTATAGTAATTCAATATAGTAGTTCAAATTATATTTTATTATAACTCGTTTAAATTGATGTTAACTGGTGATAAAAAAAATAAATATTTGATAGAATTCTATATAAAATATATGGATTTTTATGTTTTCCTCGATTTAAGGAGATGAGAGAATTTTTTTTTTTTTAGGAATATCATGTGTTAATTTTCATAATGAAACAATATAAAAATTATAACAAATAATATTTAAGACAATCTATTGATAATTGAAAACTTATCATGGAAGAATAGAGTTCAAACCATATAGATTATATTATCACATCAATTAAGTATATAAGATATAGCCTCTTAGTACAATAAGATCAAATCTCATTACTTAAATTAACTTTTGAGGTTTAACAAGCTATATTTTTTAAAATTACTTTTGAATATGAAAATATTTAGTTTGAAATCGCCTTCAAATAGTATGGATAGATGAAAACCATTTAATTTTTATTTTCAAATTGCTTTAAGATAGTATGAGTAAAGATGAAAATCTTGCAAATATCGATACTTCTTTGTTGTTGTATTATTTAACAATTAATTTTACTTTCTCTATGAAACTTCTATTTGAATAAAATAAAATTAATAATTTTCGAAAATTAGAAAAAGGTTGGAAATGAGCCTTTGTACTACACAAACAGTCTAATCAACATAGTGCATTTAAAATAAAGTTGTGGCTAGAAGAATGTAGGATCCACGTGTATCAAGAAATGCAAACATGGAATTTTTATAAAATGACATATATGCCCTTGGTCAACCATCTTTCATTTATTATATAATATAAATATTTTGATTGATTAAATATATTATTCTTATATGTTAACTTTTCGATACGCTATTCGATATTTTGAATTTTATTTATATATATATATATATTACCAAAATCTTTCAAACTGCATATCGATGTTATACCGAATTATAAAGTCTTTTAATATATATACCCATTATCACATGGAATATTGAATTTTTATTCCGATACAATAATTTAGTATACACACCGTGCTTTACGTGCTTAAACTTGAAAATTATAAACAGTAAAATGTAATAAGGATGATTTGTATTAATTTTTTCCGAAAAAGAAATCAAATTAATTAAGTTAATTTTTTAAATATTAAATTTTTTTATCGATTCTATTTATGTTGGTTTTTCATTTTTTATCGCTTTTCCTTGAATATGACACATATACTGCCAAGTATGTATTCTAGTGGCTACATTCCCATATAACCTCGTCAAATCAATTACTGTTTGATAATTAAATTAGACAATGATGAATCAAATTATATTGTAAAGACGAAGAACTAGATTGTTATAACGACAAAATACTACTATACCTATTTAGTGTGGAATATATATATATATATATATATAATGAATTCCCTAGGTGGTTTATACATTAATGGTGGCTTGCATATAGTCATAGAGCTGAAATCCTCCCAGCACCAACAAAAGAAGGATATGATTATTTCTGCCACATATTTTCTAGTGAGTAACAAATACCGATACTCCTTCAACTTTCTCACATATTTCATATCCCATGGATATACTCATAGAAGTTTTTCTTCCACAAGCCAGAAGGACATGAAGGACTATCGTGGTTAGCCCTCCAAGGCCACTGCAATGATATAAAATGCGGGATTTATCCGAAGCCTATGTGCCAGCAGTAGACAAGTGGTTTCTATCTCATCCGCAGTATCTAGCTATAACAGATGCTGCCGAAATATTATTTTTAAATTAAAAGTCCATTGCAAGTGCACGATTAGCCGATTTCAGCAACATGCTTGATTTTATTCAGCAAATGAAAAAATTTCTTGATTTTCTCAAAGACACAAATTCCAGGTCAACAAAATCAATCATCTTCGTCTGAAAAATCATCATCAGAAGAAGAAGAAAAAGACCCTAATTTAATATTATGAGAATTTAATCAGAAATTGCATCAGTGTGACATCACAGCTGACATCATCCATGACATCAGCTAACACTTACTCCTAATGACATCATGAATGACATTAGAAAACACTATGTAATTTTAAATTTTTTGCTATAAATAACCCTCCATATCACTTGTAAAAGACACACCTTACACTACCACTTGAGAAAGAATTCTCTCCCTCTCTCTATAAGTATATTATAAGTTTTTAACTTGTATTATCAATTTCTTTTTTGCATTTTCAATAACAATCAAGTTTTTATTTACTTTACTCTTGCTCACTTACTCCATTTAGGTGGTATAATCGACCATAATACAGAGTAATATTAACGGAGTAAGTGAGCAAGAGTAAAGTAAATAAAAACTTGATTATTATTGAAAATGCAAAAAAAAATTGACAATACAAGTTAAAAACTTATAATATAGTTATAGAGAGAGCTCTAATCAATTCTAGAAAGAGGGAGAGCATTCTTTCTCAAGTGGTAGTGTAAGGCGTGTCTTTTACGAGTGATATGGAGGGCTATTTATAGCTAAAAATTAAAAATTACATAGTGTTTTCTAATGTCATCGATGATGTCATTAGGAGTAAGTGTTAGTTGATGTCATGGATGATGTCAGTTGTGATGTCATTATGCTGTCACACTGATGTATTTTCTGATTAATTTCTTAGAACATTAAATCAGGGTCTTCTTCTTCTAATGATGATGATGATGATGATGATTTTTCAGACGAAGATGATTGATTTTGTTGGCCTGGAATTTGTGTCTTTGAGAAAATAAAAAAAAATCATTTGCTGAATAAAATCAAGCCTACTGCTGGAACCGGCTAGTTGTGCACTTGCAATGGACGTTTGTTGTAAAAATAATATTTCGGCAGCATCTGTTAAAGCTAGATACTGCATATGAGATAGAAACCACTTGTCTACTGCTGACACATAGGCTTCGGATGAATCCCATATTTTGTACCATTTGCAGTGGCCTTGGAGGGCTAACCACGATAGTCCTTCATGTCCTTCTGGCTTGTGAAAGGAAAACTTCTATGAGTATATCCATGGGATATGAAATATGTGGGAAAGTTGGAGGAGTATCGGTATTTGCTGCTCACTAGAAAATATGTGGCAGAAATAACCATATCCTTCTTTTATTGGTGCTGAGAGGATTTCAACTCTATGACCATATGCAGGCCATCATTGATGTATAAACCATTGAGGGAATTCAGAGGTTAATCGTTTACTCCAGAGGATGAACCATAAATGCTTTCCAAGTTGGTTTTGGAAGGTGAAAACATTCATCAATGCTGCTTGATAGTCGTAATAATTGTAAGATTGCAGATCAAAAGGCTGAGAACGTATTTTGTATTTGGTTGGATGGGTTCTTGGTGAGATTATTTTGTTAATCCACGCCGTACTATGTGCGACATATGATTGGGTTTATATGTGTGTGTGTGTGTTTCTATCATCCGTTTGGTTTGGACTTTTTTTTGGTTAAAATTAAATTTAAATCAAATTTGATTAGTTTTTAAATTTAAAACCTAAACTAAGCTCCCCTTTGGCCATATATTTTCTCTACTTTTTTCAAAAAATAAAATTGAAAATAATGTTTGTTCATAGAATATGATAGGCTGTTCATAATTGAACCGAAATCGTTAACCGAACCGATGGCTTATTGGCTTATTGGTATCAGATGATCGGGGTAATAGATGGTGAACAAATTGAGATTTTATAATTAATGGCTTAACGATTTGGGGGCGGATTACTTAATTTTCTTATCGGGTAAACCGTTAACCCGTTAATAATTTTTATATTTATACTTTTAACCTATATATATATATATAAGCACTATTGAAAGTAATTTGTTGAATTGTCCGCTGATTTTATCCGTAATAGCTGGATTGTATGATTTTATTTCCTTTTTAGCATGCATCTAACAACTTAAAGTCTGATTTTCTTGATTTTTGGTTTTACAATCTGATTTCTTGTGAAGATCGAATGTTACTGAAAGTTTGATTGATTCATACGTGTGTGAGTAGTCTTGAATATGAACTAGATTAGACTTGGAAGAAGACTCTTCAATTCAAAAATACTGTTAGATCTTATATGGTATTAAAATTTGGTATTGATTTGAAATCGTTTGGTATTGATTGAATGCTTTTTTTCAAACAAATTCTATTTGGTTTAGCCGAAAAATCTTCCGATAATCGTTAATCTGATACCAATTGCTTGTTGTCTTATTGATGGCTAGCGAATTACTATATTTATAATCCGATAACCGATAAGTCAAACTGTTAAACGTAATTATCCGCCCGATAAACATCCCTAGAATATGATCAGTTTTTTAAAAAAATTGAAAAAAAATTGCAAATTCCCAAAAACTGATTTAGGCGTAGTTTTGGGATGAAATTTGCTCTTCTACATACAAGAAATCACTTTTTTTTAAAAATAAAATTCATGTCCAAACACAACTATAATTTTCAAATTTATCTTTTGACACAACTTTAAAAATTCTTTTTTAAGTTTTAACCAAATCTTCCATTTTTTATTTGGTTCGACTTTTTAGTTTTACATACATGGAATACCCCTAAATATAAATACCAATAGTGAAATCCAAAATTCATTCACTTGCCTAAGGTTTATCCTCAAAACAACACCAAAAATTCTCAAGACTTCAATGGCTACCATTCAAAATTCTCAAATCTTCCCACAACAACCAAATCCCACACTCAAAACCCATTTCAGAACTGTTATTACAGTCTGCCAAAAGCAGCAAAAACCCAAAAACAAAAAGCCCTTTGAGGAGAAGAAGTTAGCTTCAGTTGACTATAACAAAGGGACACACAAAGTTACTGTGAAAATCAATGGATTTCGCAAATCTGATTTGCCTAAACACCAAAAATTACGGGTCCAAAGTGATAAATTTCAGAAAGATTGGGCCATTTCTGAAGTTGTGGAGAAAATTATGAAGCTTAATCCTTGGGATGATGATATTGAAGGTTTGTTGAATTGTTGGGTTGGCCGTTTTGCAAGAAAAAACTTCTCTATTCTTATAAAGGTGATAACTTTCTTTTTAATATCTTTTTTGGGTGTTTTATAATATAAATTATTTACTAGGAATAAATTGAAAGGGAGCGTTAGCGCGTAACGAGTAAAGTTGCCTCCATGTGACTATGAGGTCACGTGTTCGAGTTGGGGAATAGCCTCTTGCAGAAATGCATTAAGGCTGCGTACAATAGGCCCTTGTGGTGTGGCCCTTCCTCGAACCCCGCGCATGGCGGGAGCTTAGTGTACCGGAATGCCTCTACTAGGAATAAATTGTTTGGGTGTTAAAGTAAACATCAAAATTTGAAGATATTACAAGTAAGCTAAAACAATTTATCTTAAAATCAGTAGAACATTAAGCAGGATAGTGTTTAGGAATATCCTTAAAATTCTGTATTTTGCTGCTGTTTGGAAAATACTACTTCTTTGTAGTAGCATATAGTACTTAAAGAACTTCCCTATTTTTGAGAAGGTGATTTAAAAAGTACATTTTTGGGTGTTTTAGAAAATGAATTAGTTACTGGGAATAAATGGGTATATGTAGAATTGGATGTATTTAAAGGGTTTCTATAATCGGCTCCAACTAGTTTGGGATTGATATGGATGTAACTATTAGTTAGAACTTTGAGACATATACATACATCTAAAGGCGGATCCTGGATTTTAACCTTATGAGTAATTTGGGATTGTACCACAACTCATTTGATTTAGAACAATTATTTGTACTTATTTAGTAAATTATTTAACAGATATACATGGTTACTTGGTACAGATGAACCCATAAGTTATCCTATATATCCGACCTTGCATAGTTTGTAGGCAAGTGGAGACCACTGGTTAGCTCACAATCCTGTTTGTCCCGATAATGTTTTACTAAAGTGATCGAATGTTGGAGCAACTTTGATGTGAGATAGCATCAAAGTTTGAAAGTGATATTTAGAAATCTACATGCTAGTTAAATTTTTTAAATGTTAGTTCCTTATAGCATCCAAGGGTGTGGTCCAGTGGGAAATGAAGTGGGTTAAAAATAATGAGGTCTCACGTTCAAAATTCTAGCGAAAAGGCAAAAGCACTAGGTGATTCTTACTATGCAGCCTTAGTGGACAGACCTCCCGGGTACCTGTACCGGTAGGAGGTAGTAGGTACCTCGTGCAATTAGTCGAGGTGCGAGCAAGCTGGCCGAGACGCCACGGTTATCTGAAAAACTTTTATACTAAAAGCTATATAAAATATTAAAGAAAATGGTTAAAATTTCATTTAATTGATGCTGGATAGTTTTATTTTTTCTCTGAAAAATGTCATCTTGTTATATTTAACTTTCCCAGGGTGATGTATTTATTTGGCAAGTGTAGTGTTTTCGTGCTGTTTGCAATCACTGATACTTGATTTTGTGTGATGTAGGAAGTAACTCAAATGGGTTCGATTGAACATAGCATCCAAGTTTTCAATTGGATGAAAAATCAGAAGAATTATTGTGCAAGAAGTGATATCTACAACATGATGATCAGGTTACATGCTAGACGTAATCGGGTTGATCAAGCACGTGGCTTGTTTTTTGAGATGCAAAAGTGGAGGTAATCTTTTTCTTTTGTAAACTTCTACCAATTTTTCTTTGTTTTCATTGGTAATCCAAATTGACATGATTAAGATTTTGTCATAAGGTAAATGAAGATATGCTTGCAAATTTACGTTAATGCTGTGATTAAGAAATGTGCAATTCTATAACAAGAAGCCCGGGTATAAGCAATATGGCCAACTGCAGTCATAGTCTCGCTGTTCATGGTATTGTATAGTTTTTCTAAACAATTCAATTGAACCCCTTTTCCAACACCTGTCTCTGCCTCTGAGCTTGTATATCAGGCTAGCACTCATTGGTGCTACTTGAGTTTATCGGCGTGTGTTCTTAGTAAAAAGGAGTCTGATCATAAATTCATTAAAGAAGATTAAGAACTTAATGGACCTGAGGTCTTTCTTTCCATTTCCTTCTTTTATTTTGGAGACCCAAACGTAAGTTTCTAGGTTTTCCTAAATTTAAGTTGATACAATGCATGCTGCCAAAATTGGCTAGATTAGTGAAACCGAAAAGAAATAATAAAAAATCATTTTAATTTATTCAGTATGTTACATTTGTTGAGTTCAATATGGTTGTTGTACTCTTATTAATTTGATTTGCACCTCCACTCTGTCTATTTAGTATTTACACCAATTTGTACTTGCTAACTCATGTATGTCCGAGTCATTGCATTTCCTTTTTTTTTTCTGGTGTTCATGATGCTTGTTTTTTGTGGTAGGTGCCAACCTAATGTTGAGACCTACAATGCCCTTATTAGTGCACATGGTAGAGCTGGTCAATGGCGTTGGGCAAAGAATATCATGGAAGACATGCTCCGTGCTGCTGTGTGTATTTACTCCTCTTTATTACGATATCTGTGCATATTGATGTGAGTTTTTCCTTTTATTCTTTTTCAATTTGTTTTAACATCCAGATAATATTAAACTCTTCTTTTGTTATATTTATTAGTCGTTTTACTAAGGCTAGTCCTGAAGCAATGTTCTTTTCCGATGTTCTTTGTCTATAAATATTGTTTTAGCAACAGTATTTCTAGTCTCTCAAGAATAACAGTTCTATAAAATCCAAACTGCAACACTTAGGCTCGGCCAACTTATGCGGCAAAATCGTATTTGTTTTGGCCAATGTCAAATACCTGAATTGGCTAGAAAACATTGCATATATTTCACTCACCAGGCCTTCACAAGTCTAATATGGTTGGACATTGGTGAACTCTTTTGGCCCAAATTTCAGCTCGATATCTGGTTTAGTACCCTTTTGCGGGGCTTCTTCACTGATAAGGTGCTGAGAACATTGACATTACAGCCTGGGGATAAGCTATCAGGGCCTTTCACCATCTAAGCCATAATATATACTAAAGTCCCTTTTGAATTATTGAAAATGTACATATGTCTCAGTTCTGCTGCTTGCTCAATTACGATGTAAAACAATCTTTTTAGGGCCTTAACTGCATAAATGTACCAAATTGATTTTAGCAGTGACCAATGAGTGTTTGATTGTTTTGCATTTTTAGTTTCCTTTTTTGTACTTCTAAATCTTTTTTGTCATTGTGTGCTCATGTTTTTGTATGAGATATTTAACTGAAGAAATTTGCTTCTGGAATTGATGCAGATTCCACCAAATCGATCAACATACAACAATTTGATCAATGCATGTGGATCTAGTGGAAATTGGAGAGAGGCTCTTAAAGTTTGCAAAGAAATGACTGAAAACGGAGTTGGACCTGACCTGGTGACTCATAATATTGTCTTATCTGCCTATAAAAATGGGGAACAATATGCAAAAGCCCTTTCCTATTTTGAACTTATGAAGGGAACTAAAGTCCGTCCTGACACTACGACCCTTAATATTGTGATACACTGTCTTGTAAAGCTTGGAGAATACGAGAAAGTTGTTGAGATATTTAACTCAATGAGAGGGAAAAGAGCTGAATGTAATCCTGACATAGTTACATTTACAACTATCATGCACATGTATTCTGTTTCTGGCCAGATTAAAAACTGCGAGGCTGCTTTTAACACAATAATTGCAGAAGGTCTGAAACCTAATATCGTTTCATATAATACCTTAGTAGGTGCTTATGCTTCACATGGTATGGCTCAGGAAGCTTTGTCAATCGTTGATGAGATGAAAAATAATGGCATCCGCCCTGATGTTGTGTCTTATACCTCTTTACTCAATGCCTATGGGAGATCAGAACAGCCTGAAAGGGCCATGGAAACATTTGAAAGGATGAAAAGAAACAATTTGAAACCAAATTTGGTTAGTTATAATGTGCTAATTGATGCTTATGGATCTAATGGTCTTCTGGACAAGGCTGTCCAAGTGCTGCGTGAAATGGAACATGATGGCTTACAGCCCAATGTTGTTACTATTTCTACCTTATTGGCTGCAAGTGGCCGCTGTAGTCAGAAAGTGAACATTGATTCCATCCTAACGGCTGCGAAAATACGGGGAATTGAGTTGAATACAGTCGCCTATAACTCCGCTCTTGGGAGTTATCTGAATGTTGGCGAATATGAAAAAGCTTTGGCCCTATATAGGTCAATGAGGAAAAAGAAAGTTATGCCTGATTCTGTGACATATAATGTGTTGATAAGTGGTTGTTGTAGAATGTCAAATTATTCGGAGGCACTTGAATTTCTTGATGAGATGATAGATCTGAAGATTCCTTTGACAAAGGAGGTGTGTTCCTCTGCGATATGCGCTTACACTAAGCAGGCAAGTACTTCAACACAACTTTTCCTCTTGGGTATAAGACATAAACTGACCAGGCTCCCCACCTCCTTCTCAGGGTCAATTTACCAAGGCAGAATCTATGTTTTCGATGATGAAAATGAAAGGCTTTCATCCTGATGTCATTGCATATACAACGATGCTAAATGCATATAGTGTTGGAGGTAGATTGTCCTGTACCTTACATTCCATAGGGATATGTTGGCTGCACGCATTGACCCGTATAACTCGGAACAATTTTATCTTGCAGAGAACTGGGAGAAAGCTTTTGAAATATTTCAAGAAATGGAATTAAATGATGTTCATCCAGATGCTATTGCTTGTTCAGCTCTCATGAGGTCTTTTAATAGAGGATGCCAACCTGACAAAGTTTTGCTTGTGGCGGATTTTATGCGAGAGAGAAATATCCCTTTCACCGAGGCTGTTTTATTTGAATTGGTCTCAGCCAGCAGCATGTAAGTCCTCATTTGTACATGTATGTGCCCGCATATGCAGAGGGGCTTGGATATCCTCAGAAAGTAATGTTTGGAATTTGTGCATCTGTATAGTAGTAGTATTTCCTAGGATTCATGGAAGAAGTTTTTTTTGGGCTATATTAAGTGCTTGCGTTGGTAATTATCGAATAATTGATCAAGCATTGCACTTAAAATCATGTAAATTGGAAACATTGGCATATTGTCTACGAAATAAAGTGAAAACAAGAGATTTTTAATAATTAGTACAGACCATTATAGGAAAAAATCAACAGACCGCATAAAGTTCTTTTCTGTGCAGACTGTCTTTGTTCTATTTCATTTGCAGTCTATACTCATAATTATTGTCCATACATGGTATTGCAACTATTAGGGCTATATTTTTGCATGGCATTACTCGATGATGATAAAGCTTACACTTTTTTGAAGATTACGAGATTGGAGGATGATTACGGAAATTATTACAATAATGGAGACTTCACTCCCGCATGTGTCTGTTGGAACTCTAAACCAGCTTCTGCATAGTATTGGCAAATCTGGAAAGACCGAAACCATGATAAAAGTAAGTGTAAAATTCTCGGTAACTTTATGTTCAGTTTACATGTCGATTCAACGTGATAACGTCCAGCCTTATCCTTTCTTCAGTAAGATTTTTTTTTTTTGCATATATCTGACACGTCTTCCACTTCTCTCATTATGCAGTTTTTCTACAAGGTAGTCACATCAGGCGCAGAAGTTAACTTAGCAACCTATTCAGTTCTGCTGAAAAATCTTTTGGCTGCTGGAAATTGGAGGAAATATGTTGAGGTAGTACCTTTAGAACTTCTGGTTACTATTTCCTATATCTGTTAAGAAGAATGATCCATTTGCAGTGGCCTTAGATCTTTCTTTGTTCTTTTTTTTTCCGGATAATGCATAGTGGCTCTAAATCTTGAAATGCACTAGCACCAATCTTCTTTTATATATTAGTGTGTATTACTTGCTTAGCTTCTGTCAGCACCCCTAATAATATGATGATATGGAATATTATTCATTTAAAGGACAGACTCTACTTCTGGTACTGTCATCTTTACTTTTTCAGATGAAAGATTGCCCAGAAAGTTAGACTTGCTATATATTGCTTGAGTAGAGGAAAACAAAAGAGAAATTGGTTGATTCCCTACACAGTTAAACAGGGAAGCCTATGTACTCTGTAAATACTTCTGTTTTCCGCACTCACTGAGTGCTAATTAATAATGATATTACCTTTCCTTTATTTCAAAAGAAAAAGAAAAGAGAAAAACGCTGAATTTCCCAGACCTGTGAGATAACGTTTGCAGAGGAGTAGAAACACACTTAATATGCAAGAACTGGTCCAGCTGAATTCAAAAGATTTGCCTTTCTATGCTTGCTACCATGCAACTTTTCTCTTGCTCCGCGATTTATCAGCTTGGAAATTGTTGTGCTCCATCTTTTCTAATCTTGATGGGCAAACCAATTCGGTGAACTTTTGATGCAGGTTTTGGAGTGGATGGAGGATGGAGGGATTCAACCAGCAAGTAATATGTATGAGGATATACTCTTCTTTGCTCAACATAGTGCGGGGAATGAAAATGCTGATGTAATAAAACGACGACTAGGTAAGCTTAGTTTGTAGCACCTGTTAAAATGCACTTCTATTTCAAATAGGATGTCGATATTTTCTTTTCATTCGACAGGATCCTTGAGAAAGAAATCTGGACATGAAACAGCAAATGAACTGCTTTTGAGATAATTTGTTGCCATCCTACCAACACCTTGAGCTGCTTGGGCATATTTTAGTCAAGTCAACAACCTACTGCAGTTTCAACCCAAGAGGTGGCTATCCAAGTTAAACTTTGTTCACGAAAAACACAACTTATTCCTTCATTGGATCGTGCAAACAAAAGCTAACCATTTGAGTTTGCTGATTGGTTAATCTGATGGGAAATGGTCATGGCTTTGTAGTCATCTTCATTTCTATTCGTTGCCTTTGAACTCGTATGTGCAAGTTTATAGTCTTGTCTCGATGAGTGGATGAACCAATTTGCGGACCAAGCATTGTAGATGAAGCAGCAAAAACAGCAGCCATTTATCAAGGTTTCCCTTCATTATTCCTGGAAAGAGCTGTAAATTTGCTAGGGCAATTATAAGATGAATAATAATGTGCGAATTATTATGTAGTGCACATAACCGGGGGCGGATTTACAGCCAAATTTATGGTGCACATGAACTCACGGTCCTTTCGCCGAACTATGTATTTTATGTACATATTTTCTAGAAGGGAAAATTAGGCGACATATCAAACGTTCAACTGTATTTACCATTCGTAGCTATACTTTCAGCAAATTTACCATTCGTAGCTGTATTTGAACTGATACAGGAGAGTAACATGCTCTCGTTGCTCAGTTGGTCAGAGGGCCCGTTTAGTTAGTAGAGGTCCATGCTCTCGTTGCTCAGTTGGTCAGAGCACCCGTTTAGTTAGTAGAGGTCTTGAGTTCAACTCTCAACAAGAACATTTTATTTTTCTTTATTTCGCCTTAGCTGTATTCGTTGTGCGAACGAACACAATCGATACTGGTTGTATCCTCTATAAATATTCTTGTATTTCGCCTTGGTTACAGTTGATGCATGTTGTATTGTATGAACGAATATAGTCGATACGGGTTGTATTCTCTGTAAATACCCTTTTATTTCGCCTTGGTTACAGTTGATACATGTTGTATTCGTTGTGCGAATGATTACAATTGCGCGAATGAATACAGTTGATACATGTTGTATTCGTTGCGCAAATGAATACAGTTGACGCATGTTTTATTCGTTGCGCGTTTGAATACAAGTGATACAAGCTAGTAACAATTGAACAACAACTACAAATAGTAATTAGGCAAATTATATTTACTAGGCTCTAATCTATAGTCTTATGAAAATTCCTCTTTCTAGAATTGATCTAATATTATGTGATTAATTCTCATTTCATACTTCATCTATTATTGGGAGAGGGGGGAGGGGGTGGGGGGTGTTGGAGTTTGCTTTCAAAACATTAATGTTGAACATCATTGGGGTCACAACCATAAGAACTGTTAGGGTATATACTAGCTAGGTTCCTTTTGCAATCACACAAATATAACATAATTTCCCAAAGAAAGCAGATGATATTATTTGATGTGATTGATACCATTCTTTGCTTGCCATGATTAACTTGTTGCTTGAAGTTTCAACTAATAATACACTCTGATTATTAAAGCAATGTCTAGTATTTACTTCCATACAACTTTTCCTCATTCGATCATAATTAAGTTGGGGTTGGTTACACAAATTTTTTACTGTCATGTAGCTCAATTTAAATCCGTTTCGATATAATATTATAAAATAATGTAGTTTCACTGCCATTGGAAAAATAATATTTTGTATCAACTTATTACTTAATTATGGTAGTTAGTTTCACTAGCATTAGAAAAATAACATTTTTGTTTCAATTTATTATTTAATTGTGGTAGAATAATGCAGTTTAATATAAACACCATTAAGTTTTTCCCTTGTTCTCTTTTCGTTGACTCACAATTCGTGAAATAAATGCTATAAAAGATTGTACCACAGTCAGACCTCTCTATAACAACATCCCTATATAATAGTCATTCACTATAAAATTCAAGTTCTCCTTAGTACGGCTTTTTTAAGTTATATTTTACTTTTCTATAACGACTTTTTACCTATAACAACAACAACCATATTTATAGTAGAACATTCTTTGTAAAATTATCCCTCTACAACAACTATATAAAATCTTTAAAATTACTAACAATCTTTCCATTGAACAAAGTTTCTATCTTACATAAGACACGAGATTTGAAGATCTGCACATGATATATTTTTCATTAGAGACCTTTTTGCTGAAAATTTGGACACAGGTCTACGTCAATTCAAGCGTTATATCGGTAGTAAGAGAATGAAATCTACGAAACAACAACAATTATAAATTTCTTCCATCAATCTTGAAAGAACTTATTGTTTTAATGAATTTATTAATAATGAATTAGCTTTCTTTAATATATACCTAGTGAAATGCGGATCTTCTGAGATTTTAAATTTGAAGAATTTTCTTATATGTTATATGTAATATTAAAAAAGAAAAATAATTAATTATTTGATAAGTTTTATTTGTAACAGTCAAAAAATATTTAAACGTCAAATGTTATTATAGTATAAGTGTAACAACCATTTACTATAAAAGCCAAAAAAATCTCGGAACAAACGACGATGTTTGATTGTATGAATCAAATGCCACTAATCACTATGGATCGCTGTTTTAGCATTTTTCTATTTGTCACTGTCTGAAAAATTGAAAAATATATTGATAAATACTAACACATTTATAATTTATATACTAAGCATAATAACAAATTGACTAGATGAAAAACAATTGATTGATGTCTCTTGCTAACGTTAATATAATCATATAAATATTTATATTTGCAAGTTGGTTAGCCACTTGCTAAAATACAAAAAGGATTAAAAAAACAAAACTAGTTATCCCTTTGGCACGTTCCTAACGTATGATTGCTTTAATCATAGTTTATTATTTCATTGGTGAAGAGTTAGGAGGATTAATTATATCAATCTTAGCATCCAATAAAAAACTAAAGAAGGATTATATTATAAGTTTGAACTAATTAAATAATAATTTGTACTTAATGTCTAACAGTATTGTTTTGTAAATGCCAAACTACACTTTCCAAAATCATAACTCCTAACTCACTCTTCATTCCCTTTTTAGCATACTAGCTAAACCTCTTTTGCATCAATACCCGATTTTGGAGTCATAATTGAACTTATACCCACGTTAAAATTTTTTTACATACTTTACGATCAACTTCAGACTTATCGGGTTTAAGTTAAAAAAAAATTAGTCTGAAGTAAAAAAAATTGCACTTCAGATGCACTTAAGACGAAATAGACCTGATGCGCAACCAATGGTAGCATGCACTTAAGTTCAATAAGTCTGAAGTAAAAAATTGCACTACAGATGCACTTAAGACTACAAGGTCTGAAGTGCAACAAACGTTTTCCTACACTTAAGGCCGATGCGCCTGAAGTGAAAAATTGTACTTTAGATGCATTTAAGGCCAGAAAATTTGAAGTGCAACCAATGTTTTCATGCACTTAAGGCCAAATAGGCCTAGAGTGCAAATTGCCTAAAAAGAGAAATTTGTTATTCGAATTTTAACAACCTAATATACGATTTAATACTTAAATCTACTCCAAATGAGCTCAAATTTGAAACGTAACCTCCAAATATAATCAAGAACAAACCCCAACCATCAATTTATCAAAAAAATAATAAATCTATTGAACTCATTTTGCAGTTAAGAAAAAGAAAAAGAAGAAACCTTAAGCAATAGTAAAAAATAAAGCGTCACAATAGTACACCACTGTAAAACATCATAAACTACCCTAAAATATGTTCACAAACATCATATAAAATCAGTGTTACCCGAAAAAGAAGAAAGAGGAGAAAACGACTTTGAAGATGTGTAAACAGTGGGCACAAGTTAAATTTATTTTTTAAAAATGAGTACAAATTAAATGAGAGCGACTAAATAGGGCGCATGTGCAATTTTTTTAACTATGTAAAGAATAGGGGGAAAATGACTTGTTTCAAATTTTCTTATAGACAATTAGTGTTGTGATAAACTACAAAAAGGACAAGATTCCACTTGGTCTATGGTAGTTGCTCGCAAGGGACAAATTATTAATAAAAGGGGTATACATTTGCACAAAAATGTTGTTCTTCTTATCCAAACAAACATAGGGAAAAAAAGTATACTAAATAATTAAGTTTTGATGACATATTTATCGAAATATATTTTGTAACGATCAACGCTGATATGTCTATCCATATAATTATCTATGTACAAGTAGAAGATTTGGCCGCTACCGTTAGGGGCGTACAAATCGAACCGGAAAATCGCACCAAATCGAACGTCAAATCGAATCGATTAAAAAATCCGATTAGATTGGTCTGACTTAGTTTGGTATTGAGTAACCAAACCGACATACATACATACATACATATGTGTGTGTGTGTGTGTGTGTATATATATATATATATATATATATAGAACTATAAAAGATGTCTAGAAATATTTGAGATCCCTCTCATGGGATATAATATTTAATAGAACTATAAAGTGCGTTTATTTTTTACTTTAAATAATAGATTGTATCACTTTTTTATTATGTGTTATTGAAATGCGTCAATTATCTTTTTGTTCTTTCATATTCATATGTCAAGATTTATTATATGTGTTTTCGAATTCAAACTGATATTTTAATAATTTAAAATTACATAGAACATAACATTATTTAGGTATCATATTGATTTTTATGTTTAATTATTAAATTTGGTTAAACCTGAAAGCGTACATCAACCAATAATTATTGGTATACGACTAAGAAAATAAACTATTATATGTTACTAGAAAAAATTCTCCCATAAGATCACTTTAATAGATCAAATGTTTGTTATTTTCTTTTTAATTTTTAGTAAATATATATTCACTTATCAAAATTTTATCCATAACTTTAATAACTGAAATAATATTCATGTAACAAAAAGAATTCGAAAATCCGACAAAATCGAACCAATCCAAATCGATATAACTGTTCAGTTTGATTTTGATAAAATCTAAACTAACCCGATCCATGTACAATGAAATAGTTGATATGTGTGCAATGTGATCGGGATATAACCATTAGAATAATAATTAAAAAAAAATCATGGAACAAAGGAAAACAAAAAAGAAACAAAAAAAAAAAAAAAAAAAAAAAAAAAAAAAAAAAAAAAAAAAACAAAAAAAAAAAAAAACAGAGGGAGAACATGGAAAAAAGAAAAAAAAAAAAAAAAAAAAAAAAAAAAAAAAAAAACAAGGCTCGTGACAATATAGGAAGTTTGAATAATCATAGTATGTGACATTTTCAAACGATAAATTGATTATGACGTCCAAAAGCCGCCATGGATTAGGTTAGTTTCTTCTCACTTTCCTTATTTTGGATATATTTTCACATCCTTTCGATTAATGCATGTGACTTTTATCAAATATTTTATATTACAATTTGGTTTGACCTACAGATTTTAATACTAATTTAATTGGTACTATTTCTTCAAATAAAACTCTTAGAATAACTAAAAACATAAAAGTAAGAATAAATTATTTAATTTGTCAAAGAAAAATGAATAAAAAGTAGTATCTGGCTTGAAGTTTATTGTAAGGGGAAAATATGTTGGCATAGACTAAAGAAATTCCATTTTAAGATTAAAGTATTTCCTATTAGAGATGAATATAAAATTAAAATCCTAAACTTTTGGAAATTTCATCACCCATCTATTCTGCTCAAAAAAAGAAAAAATCGAATTAAAGTATTTTAAACATGAAAAAATCTTCATATTGCTTGTCTATGTGGTTTGAGTTAAGAAATTTTCTTCTAATTCTTGAAATAAGCAAATTATTTATAAGTGAATCAAAATAAAAGATATTATTTTAAACCAATAGTTATTTATTAGCTTTAGCCATCTTATATATTAGCCAACATATTTTAATCTTTTAAAATCAATTTACCCAAAGTATACCAATTTAAATAAGGTGAAATCAGTGTAAACAAGATTGGACCTTTGTCCTAATTTTAAAAAAATTAAAAGAAAACAATTCAAACAAACAAAAGAGGGAAGAAATATAAAAAAAAGAGAGAAATAGACAATATTATTAATAAGAAAATTGCAGAGAAAAGAAATATATAAAACTATGATATTTTGGTAGGCGTTGATTTTCAGAATTGTTTACTTAGTTTTTTTCCCCCAACAGAATTGTTTAGTTGACACAGTGGAGAACGAACTCACAAATGTCCTTAGAGTGATTCTTCTTCCTTTGCCACCTTTTTCCACACACCCCCACCACCCCACCCTATCCTCTTCTCTGAAAAAAAGGGAGATAATTGAAGCTGGGTTTTGCTCAGTTTTCAGTGTAATAGTCTTTGAATTAAAAAGGGTTTAACAGAATTATGGAGAAAAAAGAGAAAGAAAAAGAAATGAGGAATTCAAGAAGGCAACTCAAAGCTATGCTTAGGAAAAATTGGCTTCTTAAAATTAGACACCCTTTTGTCACTTGTGCTGAGGTTTGTTTATCTTTACACTTCTCATCTCATGCAAGAAAAAAAAGAAAAAAAAAGAGTTTAAATTGGCAAAAGAAAAACGATCCAATTTTTCTTTTGATTTAGGAAAAAGAATGGAATTTTCTTTTGTGGGTTTTTGCTTGAATTCTTGTTAAATTTTTGATATACACTTTTCAGTTCATGCAAATTCACACTTCAAAGAGTTTAAAAATAGGAAAAAGAAAAAGAGATTCAAATTTTCTTTTGATTTAGGAAAAAGAAAGGAATTTTCTTTTGTGGGGGTGTTGCTTGAATTTCGATATATTTTTATATGGATCATTTGTTGGCTAAGTTCATAACTTTATCCAAGATTCTATATTTAGTGTTCATGTCTTGTTGTTAGTAACTCCAAAATTCTATCTTTGGTGTTCATATCTTGTTCTTAATTACTTATTTTCTATATATGATGGAGTGAGGAGATTAAAGTCTGCTTTTTTTGGTGATCATCATCTTAGAAGTTGTTAAATCTTGGAAAATTATAATCCCCCCCCCCCCCCCCCCCCCCCCAAACCCCGAAAAAAAACAACCAATTTTTGTGTGTGTGGTTGGGGTGGGTGTGGGAGTGAAGGATCAAGCTTGCTGCACCTCTAGGAAAAAGGTGCAACGATTGCAGCTTTTTGAGGAGCTAAGACTCAATGGTAATGTCAGATTACTAACCAGATCAATCCCCCAACTCTCCTTGTTTCCCGTTTGACTTTAACAGACTAAGTTGAGTTACATTAATTCCTTATGTTCTTCTTTAGCTCCTTTTTGTCTCTTATAGATAAAATTAGTTGGAGATAACATAAAGGCATTGCAAAAAAAGAATAAGTAAGTCACATGAGTGACCGGGGTTCAAATGCCAATAGGGGGATGGATAGAGTTATCCGTTACTATGCTAGTGGAGCAGGTAGAAGGTGGATTAGTCTAGGTTCACACAAGTTGTTCCGGACACTATTATATCCCCCCCAACACACACACACACTGGAAAAAAGAGGTTACATGTGTCCTCTATGAAACCGGTACACATGTTACGTGAAGAGCTCCTAACCAAATTTCAGTTAAAAATGTAAAACCAATAAGAAAAACTAAACCTTGATGTGTGGGTGTGAGTGGGGGGGGGGGGAAGGAATAAGTTGCAACCAAAATGGTCCTTGTAATCATTGATGGACTATTGCAAAGCATTGCATTGTGTAAACTACTAATTTGATTCAAACTCTGTTAAACCATAGTAGGAAAAAGAAAAAAAGGAACTTCAGACTTTATGTTTTGGGTTATACATTACATTGGGGATGTAGATCTAAACAATTTAGGCCCTCTGGCATTGCTGTAGAATCTGTTTCTTTCCCCTTCTTGTGATTGTCCCTTCTTTAGTTACTTGAAAGTTGTGTCTTTTAGCAGATGTTACTGCTTAACCATGTAAATAATCTCTAATTGTTGAATAGATTAAAATTGAGAGAATGTGAGGTGAATTTGATTACAACAACGACAATTATGCCTCAGTCCCAAACAAGTTGCGGTCAGCTATAACTCGTTTGGGACTGAGGCGTAGTAGTAGTTGTTATTGTAATCAAATTCTATTGCATTTATGTTTCGTTTTCTGTTCTCGGTACGTACTCGAGATGTTATAGTTATTTATTGGGAGAAGAGGAGCTAATGACTTCATTGTAAAATGAATCTTTTAATGGCAGATTTTACTCCCAACTCTTGTAATGCTGTTGTTGATTGCTGTGAGAAGTAAATCTGATATCCGCATCCACCCAGCTCAGCCGTATGTTTTCCTCAACTTGCTTTTAACTACTCATAATAGTTATGTGTTCATGGTATTTCTCTCTTTGTTTGCATCTCTTTTGCTAATATTTTTTTTCTAGATATAGTACTTGTGTCTTTTGGAAAGGCTGAAAATGGAGTAGAACTAAGTTTATTTGGGAAAGCATGAAGCTCTTTTTTCTTGCGCTATTATTGAAGTGAAGCAACATCACTTATTTTCAATTATTACATTTTTTTGTTTGTCTCTGTAAACATTCTAGGAGATTAAAGAGTGGCAGAGATATTCTTCTATTTGCTTACAATGTATTCTGTTTCGTCCAAGCTGGTTTACTGATAAATAATGTCTATTAACCATATCCTGCTTAACTGAGCTTCGCATTTTCAGTTGGTTCCCTGTACTTATGACAAAATTCTTCTTTCTGAAATTTGTAAGCACTAAATATGCAGGTATATCCGGAAAGGGATAGGGATGTTTGTGGAAGTTGGGAAAGGTGATACTTCTCCCCCTTTCAACCAAGTTCTGGAGCAACTATTGGCCAAGGGGGAGTACTTGGCATTTGCACCTAATACAACTGAGACAAGGATGATGATCAACATTTTGTCTCTAAAATTTCCCCTACTGAGGGTAAATTCTTTGATTTACCTTTTACTGATGTTTCTTCACGTTTTATTTTCTCTAAATGTTGAAATCAGGTCTTATTTTCTCTCCTCATGAAAATTTTCAAAGTATTATGATGACGGTACCGATCAGTGATCACTTGTCAATTGATGCGTTTGTAATGTGGGAAAGCACATAATAACTTCCAACTAGAGTTTATTCTTCTGTTATATTTTGTCTTCAGGTGTAAATGTGTATTCATTAGAAGTCAATGGTTCCAATCCTTTGCTTTCCAGAAAATTTCACGCACACACATATTATACTTCACCATTAGTTTTGGAATTTTATCCCTGATCAATGTCGTTCTACTGCTTTGGCTGATCGGCACAAAGTTAATTTCATTTGCAATTGTAAAGGGAACCACTACAATGATAAATGCAATTGTATCTTGAAAGAGAGAGAGATAGAGATCTGCTGGATAGGGATAAAAACTGATACTGATTAACTTTTTCTAAACTCAAGCATGTATGAAATTATTCAACTTATTGTCTGGTTGTTTCTTAGTTTGGTGAATGTCATTTGGATTTTGTTTCAGATGATGCTTAGGATTTATTCTTTTGCAGCTAGTTACCAGAGTTTACGAAGACGAAGAAGCACTTGAAACATATATCCGTTCTGATCTTTATGCTGCTTATGACCAAACTAAGTGAGTTATTTTCCCCTTTATTTTGGAATATACTATGTACAAAGATATGTGTTGAAAGTTGGGTGCATGACTGTTTTAGATAAGGTAGATAATTTTGTTAATGTTTGAAAAGCTTCCGTGTACAAAGCAGTACATGAAGAAGTTGGGAAATGTAAATCAAAATATTACAGAAGACACCACATCTTCTATAAAAATAGGGATCTCGTTGGTGCCCAAAAAAGAAAAATTGGATACGAGGCGATTCCTCAATGTACAAAGTCATTTTCAATTCTTCCAATACTCTGCGACTCCTTCCATGCTATCCACATAAGGGCTGAAGGGGCAACTTACCATGCCCTTCGTCTTCTCTTCCTGCTTTTGGATACCCAAACTGTGCGACCCGTCTCTTACTGTTACCGGCATCACTTATTTTATTCCAACGCAGTTCAGAACCATTCTCCACAACCCGACTCCACCTTACAAATTTGGTAATATGATATATTTTCGGAGGTCCATGTGCCTTTCCACATGGTATATCCATGGTGGACTTTCATTTTCAGACTAAGGGATCGTTTGGTAGAGTGTATAAGAATAGTGTTGAATAAGGTGTATTGGTAATGTTGGTATTAGTTATGCTTGCATTAGTTATGCTGGTATTAGTTATGCTGACATATTTCTTATCCATTGTTTGGTTTGATGTATTAAAGCATTGCACAATTTCTAAAAGAATTGCTTGTTTACAAAAATACCCTCATCATCAGTCCATCACTTTACCTTTTTAAAAGAAACGTATGTTGAGCAATGTTTGTATATGAAAAATTTATAAGCAAATTATTTGATTTGTCTAGTTATATTGTAGTAAAACTTAATATTTATTTATAAAAAGGAAAATATGCTAAGTATTTATTTATTACTAGGAATATAATTTTATTTCTCACTTTCTTGGATTATTTCAAACTTGCATTATATAATAACATATTTTAATCAAGTATAAATTTTGAAGGACATTTTTGTCTTTAACTAAGTTAATGCATGCATTAAAATCCATTGCATTGTTAATACCATAGTTTCTTATGCATTAGTTATGCATAGGATAATACCAAATAGGGTGTATAACTAATGCTTGCATAACTAATGTATAGGTTCAAAAAGTGTACCAAACAAAGTATTACTAATACACAAAGCTAATGCATGCATTATTTTACCTAATGCATCCTACCAAACGACCCCTAAAGGAGAAAGTGCTAAGTTATCTTTCCCTTTTCTTGTTTGTTTTTTGGGCAGGAACCGTACAAACCCCAAAATCAAAGGAGCAGTAGTATTTCACGAGCAAGGTCCTCACTCATTTGATTATAGCATACGCCTAAACCATACATGGGCTTTCTCAGGATTTCCTGATGTTAAAAACATAATGGACACAAATGGTCCGTTCCTCAATGACTTGTCATTAGGCGTCAATACCATACCAATTTTGCAATATGGTCTCAGTGGGTTTTTAACAGTAAGAGTTTGTTACCCTCTCTGCTACCTTTCGGATTCATGGTTCTGTTATCTTTTTAATTTATTTATGTTCAGATTTTATTGTTATTTCCATGGCATATTTGGCTTGTTGTATTCTTTTAACATTATATTCTTGATCTTCTAATCAATGTTATTGCCAAAGCTTTGGTAATTACTTATATTTGAGTGCTTAATAATTAGCCTGCTATATTATGATATCATACATCTAAATCTCTTGTTTGGGACTGAGGTAGTTGTTATTGATGACGATGGTTCTGGGCCAGCTTGATTCCTTTCATATGAAAATGTGTTAAGTTGGGCAAACTCATTCAATTTTCTTTTATATTTTTGTACATCAATTTTGGAAATGTTCTGAATTTACAGTCTTGTTCGTCAAGTGTGAAACAGATCTGTGTTGAGAGCATGCCAAGAAGCATCTAAAGAGCATAGTAACAAAAAATGTTATGTCATAATAGAACAATAAAAAAATGTCATGTCACAAGAGACCCTTTAGCACACTGGATTTTGTTGCTTGATTGAATAGTTTAACCCTTAGTATCAACTTGTGGAATTTTGGAATTGGGAACTCTTCTTTAAAGAATTGTTACCTGTTGAAAATACTATGTAATGAAATAAGTATTTTCCTTTTGAAGACTTTAACTCTTAATATAGTGGAGCATATAATTTCAACCTGGTATTCGGGGAAGTAGAATTCTTGGTATTGAGTTTTACTTTCACTCTTCATAAAAATATTAGTGTGCATTTGAGACAAAGTGAAGTACACCGATCCACGCTTAGAGGGTGTATTGAAAACATAATAATTAGTATATATCTTGTGATCTGGCAGAAAAGACTGATTCAATAAGATATCCCTTGCCTGCATTAAGATGTAAAGTTTGTCGTATTTATCCTCTTTGGCGCTTAATCTTTTGGATGAAGTGGAGAAACAAAGTTAAATATGACCTTAGGCTTATTTCTTCTACTTTACAGATCCCGGTGCAATTACATGTAATAAAATTGTCTAAAGTTCTCAAAATCGATGTCAGGTTATAGCTTAGAATTCATCCTCTTTTGCGGTAATTGAAAATATTCGTTTTTCACCCCATATAATACTAGTTTGGAAGAGATTCTCAATATATCTCTTTCTATATCTTCTTATGTTCGTCACATAGTTACCATCGTTGTTATCTTCCGACTGCACAATTATGAACTCGATTGAGATTACTAAGGTAGAGGAGCTATGAATTGGTTAACATAATTGGATGCGTTGTCTCGTTTTTAGGCGCGTGGCACTTACATGGTGTTCTAGCATACTAAAGTGAGTGTCATATACATGGACTTTAAGAAGAAGGTTAGCATGCAGGAGTTGATATGAAAGATGTTTTTGTTCTATGGTATGATGACTTTGCATTATACATTAGGACAAGATAAAGAGGGGAAAGAACTTTGAATATTCTGAGGTACCTTCTGTGTGAAGTAGGATTTTAGTGTCTGCAAACTGTAATGATACTTGTTCACCTAAGTTGATAAGCTGATGTGAAATTAACCACGTATATAAATGTTTCATTTTTCTTCTCACAGCTCCAACAAGTCATGGACTCATTCATAATATATGCTGCTCAAGAAACTATGACGAACTTATTGAGGTTGCCGAGCCACTCTCTTGATAGAGATACCGAGCTCAAGATACCATGGACTCAGTTTAGTCCTTCAAATATAAGACTTGCTCCTTTTCCGACTCGTGAATATACCGATAATGAATTCCAGTCGATTGTCAAGAAAGTTATGGGAGTGCTGTACGTGGATTCTATATTTTTCTTCTTCTTGAGTTCATTTTGACTTTCTCCACTTATATACTCCCTCCGTTTTAATTTATACTCCCTCCGTTATAATTTATGTGAACCTATTTCCTTTTTAGTCCATGCCAAAAAGAATGACCCTTTTCCATATTTGAAAACAATTACCTTTATGCAATGATTTGTAGCCATACAAAATATATGTGCCTCATTTTACACTACAAGTTCAAAGTCTTCTCTTTTTCTTAAATTCCGTATGCAGTCAAATAGGTTCACATAAATTGAAACAGGGGGAGTGTTACATTTTCCCGTGCTTTCATTATTCTTTCTCATGCTTTGACATATTGGTTCCATAGGTACTTGCTGGGGTTTCTTTATCCGATTTCTCGTCTAATAAGTTATTCTGTCTTAGAAAAGGTATAGCTTATCTGAAAAAGAACTGTTTTTTATTTTTTTTTGAAAATGTGCTCTTCATTTGTTAACTAAATTGCAGTTGTGGAAGTACTTTTGCTAACATTTATTTTTGACATCTCTGATCTGTAGGAGCTCAAGATTAAAGAGGGTCTTTACATGATGGGTTTGAAAGATGAAATATTCCATCTATCTTGGTTTATAACATATGCTATTCAGGTAAAAATGCAATATTTCTCTCTGTAAAGACTAAATCCCCCAACATAAAAAAGAAATAATTGTGGGCAATTGCTCACATGACACCCAAACCAAAAGAGGTGGAAAACGAAGGAAGAAAAAGAGAAGCTTTTTGCTGCTGTTGTATGACAATTTATAGAAGCTTTCTGCTGTTGTATTACTCTATTGACTATTTTGCTTCTACATTTTATGCTAACAAATGAAAATAAAAAGAATTAGCTCCTTGAAAATTTTAGACGAGGTCTTCCTTCTACAAAATTACTGGCTATTGCTTTTGCTTTGCACCTATCTTCTGGTTTTCATGTTGTTATTATCTTCCTATGATCTCTGATCTCTGTGGTGGTACTGATATTGTCTCTTTTTGTCTTTTTGTCTTCTTGAGCCAAGGGTCTTTTGGAAACAACCTCTCTACTCCTTTGGGGTAGGGGTAAGGTCTGCCTACACACTACCCTCCCCAGACCCCACTAGTGGGATTTTACTTGGTCGTGGTTGTTGTCTCCTTTCTTCCAATCATGAATGAATCACTGCAATTTCTTTTTCTCCTGTCTGATTTAAGCATCTGATTTCCCTTTTTCTTTTCCTGGTATGATGGCCCAGTCCATAAAACCCGTGTGATGAACCACACCATGTCTGACTTATATTCAATATTGTTTAGTATATTGATCTTTCAAGGCATCATCACCTGTAATGCCTGTTTAACATTCTGTTTATTTGGCAGTTTGCTCTTTCTTCTGCGATACTTACAGTATGCACCATGAGTACCCTGTTTCAATACAGTGATAAGACGTTGGTGTTCGCGTACTTCTTTTCCTTTGGTCTCAGTGGAATAACTCTCTCATTTATGATTTCCACCTTCTTCACAAGAGCAAAAACTGCGGTAGCTGTCGGGACCCTTTGTTTCCTTGGGGCATTCTTTCCCTATTATACTGTCAACGACGAAACAGTCTCCATGTTAGTCTTCATTCCATGTGATTTCCTAGTTGTAGAAACTTCTGCAGTGCATAAAACTCCTTGTTTGGTTTTCATGTAGGATAGTGAAAGTGACTGCTTCTTTTCTTTCACCTACGGCCTTTGCATTAGGATCCATCAATTTTGCTGACTATGAACGTGCTCATGTCGGACTCCGTTGGAGTAACATGTGGCGGGTATGTCCTTTTAGGTCTCTGTCTTGTTTTCTTATTCATCTTCTGCACTTCACTGTCTTGTTTACTTTTGAGACTGCAGGAATCTTCAGGAGTTTGCTTTTTGGTCTCTCTCCTCATGATGTTACTTGACAGTTTGTTGTACTTTGCAGTTGGTCTGTATTTTGATAAGGTAATCTTCTGGATTCTGTAAAAAGTTTTAAAAAGAATATCTTCTCGCTCTGCTTTTTTCTCCCTTTATTTATAATGGTATCATTTAAGGATGAGTTTGAGAAATTTTACTTTTACAATCAGGTCCTCCACAAGGAGAATGGATTTTGTTACCCAATACGTTCCCTGCTTCACAAGTGCTTTGGGAGGAAGAAAAATACCAGTGATAATTATGCATCCACCTCAGAAGTCAAATTCCCTGAGAATCATGATGAAACAAGTGGCACCGATTTTATAAAAGATGTATCTGGACCAATTCTAGAAGCAATGAGCTTGGAGATGAAGCAGCAAGAATTAGATGGAAGGTAAATTTGAGTCATCTCGATTTCTAAGATTTTAGTGCATACATTCAATAGGTATTTATTTGTCTTGAAGTGGCACTTTACAATTTTGCCAGATGTATTCAGATCAGGAATCTGCGAAAGGTGTATGCTACAAACAGGGGAAATTGTTGTGCTGTCAATTCTTTACGACTGACTTTGTACGAGAATCAGATTCTGGCACTTTTAGGTACTCATCCTATGGAGCAGAAACTGTTTTTTATTAATAAGGGAAAACTGGTTTCCATGAACTTCTGAATGTTATAACCTTTTTGCTCTTGGTTTATAAGACCACCCAATTGAACTCTAAAATCTTTTGTCTGACTTTGTCAGAATATGAACCTCCTCTAGTGTTTATTCTGCTGAGAATTTTGTTTTTCATTTCATAAATTCTTTACGGATAAATGCCTCTTGCTAGTTCTCTTCAGCTCCTTATATGTTTTTCTTGCCTTATTTATCTCTTTTATGAATGTAACTTCTTTATTTTGAAGGACACAACGGGGCTGGTAAAAGCAGTACAATATCCATGCTTGTTGGTCTCGTTTCTCCTACTTCTGGAGATGCTCTGGTGTTGGGAAAGAACATCTTAACTGACATGGTAAAGCACCTGTTGAGATCTTCATATTTTGAAAACACTTTGGAGCCTTGAAATGTCGATAGCCACTAGGAATATGGGTGAGAGTGTGCGTGCACATTTTTTTTGTCCTGTTCATCAACCAATGAAGAACTTGTTTATTGGATTGTTAAGATCAACTAAACTGATCGTGGTTGTTTGCATTCTCTTATTGTTCATTTTGAGTCTCTTATGTTCAGAACTTCAGATACTTTGGTTCTCTGACTAAGTTTGTTGCTTTAACAGGATGAAATACGGAAGAGTCTGGGAGTCTGCCCTCAGTATGATATTCTTTTTCCGGAATTAACTGTAAGCAAGTTGTTTTGAGTGCTTCAGGAGATACTATAGTTGACACTTCCGTCTTCCCTATGTTCTCTTTTTGAGGATTGCAGTCACCTTGTTATGAACATGTGTGTTTAGTTGACTGCGTTAGTTTTGAATTATTTTATCTAGAAATGTTCACTTCATCTTGTGCTGCATGTGCTTCTAGTTTTCTGCGCTAGGATTGAGGTGGTATCATCTAGAAGTATTACCACATCCTTCTATTGAACAGCTAGCTGTATGGAATCAATGAATTAACTAAGCGTCAACCCCAAACTAGTTAGGTCACCTGTTTAAATCCTCTATATCTATTCTGCTCCATTCAAGCCCATTTCATACCAATATTGGTTAATAATTTTTCTTCCATGGAAAATTGGGGTTCTTTTAAGTCTCACATTTATAAATACACTGACATACAAGTCTCTAACTGGAATTAAAAGACTTCAGCCAAGCACCATATTTAATGTGACTGTTTCAACAACTAAGCCTTTATATCAACTAGTAAATATTGCCCATATGAATTCTTTCTTCTATTTAGGGCCTAACATTCACTTTCTATAACATTGCTAGTCTCACAACCTTATAATTAGCCTTTCACTTTGGATATCTTCCTATCACATAGCACCTATAACACTTCTCCATTTCAAACATCTTTTAAATCTATGTGTTACACTTTCATTTGTCATATCCTTCTCCTCGAAGGCTGAGTGCATTGTTTTACATTTAAAGATTATGAACCCCTCTAATTCCTCTTCTCAAGGGGGTTAAACTTCTTGTGCATATATTTTGGTTTGATTCTACTTATGCTAGAATCCTTGCATTATAGAGTGCTTCTCCATAAGTTCCCATTTTTAGTTGGCTTCTTGCTAGTTTCATCAATTAAAACAATATCATCTGCGAGTAATATGCATTGAGAATCTTATCATATATGCTATTTGTTAGCTCATCCATAACTAGGGTAATACTACAGGCAAGGCAAGACTGATCCCTGCTGTGAACTCACGGTTATCAAGACCTCATTCAATTGGTAGACAGGAATAGAGTGAAGTGAGAAAAGTGCTAGTTAATCAAGTTGCATAGTTTCAGAACCGATAATTTTGTCACTTAGAACTGATTCTGATTAATGGGATAGATGAAATACACATCAAGTGGCTCATCTAATGGTTTATATAACCGCTTGGGTACATGATTACTGATGTTTCCTTTGACAGATTTAAAAAATTCTCATCACCGAGGGACATACATAATGCTTTTAGTTGCTGTTAGACCGGTGAATTGTCTCACTGAAAGGACTAAGTTGCTACAGTTTATGATGACTAACGATTCCACATCATTATAATTTCATTTTCAGACTCTGGTTTGAAATAAAGCTGTTTTTCTCCCCTCGAACTTCTGTTGGCCTTAAATGAATTTGTTCATATAGAAGTCTATCAGTATGAAGTTTGCAGAGGAATCAGGGAGCTCTATTTAGTTTTTCTTTGATTATTTCTTGTAATGAAGACATCTTTAACTCAACAAATTTGCTCTCTGTTTCTAAAATAAATTATTTTCTCTGCCGAATGATGCAAGTAGATAAAACTTTTAGATCGCACCTGATTAATATCAATTTAAGAACACTACGGAATCAAAGATCTCTGAAAACTTCTGGTGATTCTATTAGTTCTACTGCATAATGATGCTGAAATATTTCTATAAAACCTTCAATGTTGATGTTTTGGGACATCGCCTAAACTCTCGTGTTGCTTGTCCCGTTCTTCTGCTATTGATTTTATTTCTTTTGTCATTTTTGTTTTTTAGGGGTTCACATGCTCTATGCTTCTCGTTGTGAGTGCATGCTGTCTCCTATTAATGACCATATCATGTTTAAATGAATTTTCCCAGGTGAAGGAACATTTAGAAATTTTTGCTGATGTAAAGGGTGTTCCAGAAGACGCTAAAGAAAAGGCTGTGACTGAAATGGTTGATGAAGTGAGTTTCCTAAGCACTATTACTAGAATTGGATGGTGCTATATCTTCTTGAATCTTGAATAAAGATTAAATCGTCACTGCTGAAAATATTTGGTGTGACCTTTTTTCTAGCAAGATGAACTAGTGGACTTTAATCTGATTGACGGAGGACTACATACTTTGGAAACCAAAAATGCTGAATTGTCAGAGAATTTTTTGTTATAAATTAAATAAATTTCAATTATGTTTGGCCCAAAACACAACTGTATACAAGAAGTATACCAAAAAAGTAGAAAACCTACAAAAATAAATGTTTTTCTACGAAAGAAACCAAATCTTCTATACAACAAGGAACTTCATGGGTGCACCAAGAAAATAAGGGATAGAATAGTTAAAATCTAAAGTTTTCTTTTGGAAACTTTATGGCAATACAAATGAATGTTGCTGCATAGAGCCGTTACATAGGATGAGTAATTATTGATAGCATGAGCGCCTCTTTCTTGATAATTTTGACAAATATAGCTGCTCTCCTTTCCCCTCGGCCCTTGTTATAACTAATTGCTTCCGTGGCTTAATTCAGAAGAATTCATTCCTCTGTGCTTAATTAGCCGACTGTTGACAGGACTTTGTTCTTTGTGTTTCATAAGGTTGGGTTGGCAGACAAACTTAATACTGTTGTCAAAGCTCTTTCTGGAGGTATGAAAAGGAAGTTGTCCCTTGGGATAGCTCTTATAGGAAACAGTAAGGTTAGTACAAATTAAGCAAATTTGTTCATTCATTGTGCCTTGGAACTTACTGAAAGATTTTGTCTACTTCTTAGGTTATTATTCTTGATGAACCGACAAGTGGAATGGATCCATACTCTATGCGGTTAACTTGGCAGCTGATTAAAAGAAAAAAGAAGGGAAGAATCATATTACTCACAACACACTCCATGGATGAAGCTGATGTGCTAGGAGATCGGATTGCTATCATGGCAAATGGATCTCTAAAGTGCTGTGGAAGGTGTTTCTCTTTGCGACTAAGAACTTCAGTTTATTTTAGAATAAAATTTTAGCTCCAGTTGGGGGTTATAGTCTTATAGAACACATGGCACCAGGAAAGGTGTACTCTGCTACGCTTAAGAGGAGTGGCCGTCTTGAGACTACTAGGCCCTCGCTGTAGCCATGAGTTAACTCTGAGGAAGTTCAGTTTTTATAATTTAGTATGTCTTTTCGGAATTTCCTTAACTTGAGTTTTCATTTTCTTGACAGTTCAATCTTCTTGAAACATCAGTATGGGGTTGGTTACACTCTTACTCTGGTTAAGGTGTGCTCATCTTAGCTAGGTTAATACAATTCATAAAATTGGGCTTTCTTTCTCAAAATAATTATTTCTAAGTCTCTTTCTGAGATTGCTACTTTCTTCAGACTGCACCAGGTGTCTCAGTAGCTGCTGATATTGTTTACCGTCATGTACCATCTGCAACATGCGTTAGCGAAGTACGTTTCTTTCTTCAATGTTTAATTTTGCCCTTCCTTTTGCGTTCTATTGCTTATCCTATAATAGCTTGCATATTGGTCTGTTTTGACTATGGAATTTGATTTGCTATGCGGACATCCATGTTGAGCGCAATTACGTAAAATGAGAAGGAAAAGGAAAACATTTTTATGTCGAGAAACTTTTGTTAATCATGCCAAACAGTTCAACTTTCTACTGCTGTAGGTTGCTGCAGAGGTTTCCTTCAAGCTTCCCCTAGCATCCTCCTCTTCCTTTGAGAGCATGTTTCGAGAAATAGAGCGCTACATGAGAAGATCCAACCCTAAATTTGAAACAACAGACTATAGAGAGGTCGACAATCTTGGTATTGAGAGCTATGGCATATCTGTTACAACTTTGGAGGAAGTGTTTCTGAGGGTTGCTGGTGGTGACTTCGATCAAGCACAGGGCCTTGAGGAGAAAGCAGATCCAACCTTTTGTGATTCTGTTGATTTAAAAGTGTGCCAAACTAACACTTCAAAGACATTCTTCCCTTCCAAATTATGTGGAAGCTATTTTAGAGTCATATGGCTTATGCTGACCTTGATTGGTTCAGCTTGTAGTCTAATCTGGGCTGCGGTTTCAAGTGTGATTAGCCTTGTTACGATGCAGTGCTGTTGCTGTTGTATACTCTCAAGATCTACTTTCTGGAAACACTCGAAAGCCCTACTTATTAAGAGAGCGAAATCAGCTCAAAGAGATCGGAAAACAATTGTGTTCCAGCTATTAATTCCTGCTTTCTTTTTGCTTCTTGGTCTGCTGTTTCTTAAGCTAAAGCCACATCCTGATCAGCAGCCGGTCTTCTTTACGACCTCACATTTCAATCCTTTATTAAGTGGTGGAGGAGGAGGTGGTCCAATTCCTTTTGAACTCACATCGCCTATAGCAAAGGAGGTCTGATTACTATTTGTGGTCTCATCTTTACTCTTTCTATTAATACTTAAAGGTTCTTTACCTGCAATGATTTGATAGTGCAGGTTTCCGACCATGTCCATGGAGGCTGGATCCAAAAGTATCGGGAGACAACATACAGGTTTCCTGATTCTACTAAGGCAATGAACGCCGCCATAGAAGCAGCAGGATCAACTTTGGGCCCTGTCCTACTTTCGATGAGTGAATATCTTATGTCTAGCTTTAATGAATCTTATCAGTCGAGGTGAGTTACTTTGAAAGTCATCTTCAGCTTCAAAGGATTGTTGTGGTTGTATTTATTTTTGTGTATTGGGATAGCATTTTACTAGTGCTTCATAAGGAAATGTATCTGTAGCTCTTCATTTACTTACACCACCACACCCCCCCCCCCCCCCCCCCCCCCGCCCCCAAAAAAAATAAAAAAAAAATAAAAATAAAAATAAAGAAAGAAAGAAAGTAAGCAAGTAACCGATGGCTTGTCTCCTTTTCACATGTAACATATACTTCAATCATTCCATGGCTATTATTATATGTACTATATAGTATACGAATTACTGCTAATACTTGGAAAATCTTTTCTTAAGGTAGTAATTGTTGAAGATAAACTGCACCCTCTCTAACAACATAAGCTTTTAGATGAGGTAGTTACACACTCCAACTTAAGCTTTTAGATGAGCGGTCGAGGACATAATGAGGGATGAAGTGTATTCCCTGACACCCTCCTGCACGTGTACTTCTAGGATTTACACGTGGTTAAAGACCTTTTTTGGCTTATTTTTATTGTTTTTGGTCTTTTCTAGAAAAGTGGAAACTGGACCTTAAGTAAAGAGACAAAGCAGGCACAATTGGCTAAAGAGAGGGAGGGAGAGGGAGGGAGGGAGGGAGAGAGAGAGAGAAGTCTTAATCGGTTAGGAGTGAGTATGAGCGAAGTTAGTGGCTCGATGGGCTGAATAAAAGAGAAACCCAGACACTGGAGCAGCTTTATGGGTTGAGTTGAGAGAGAGAAGCACAGAGTGATGGAATATGAAAGAGAGAAAGCAGTTGTAAAACGGGGTCATCAACGCTTGGCTCATTTACCATGTTAAGAACATGGATCTCAGGTCTAACTAAACCTCAAAAGTTAGCTCTTGAGGTGAGGATTGTCCAAGACCATATAAGGATACGACAACCTATTTCCTCAACCAATTTAAGACACTTAACAACTATGCATAACATGTATAAAAATGCTTACAACTGGCTTTCTGGATGTATCGACGTAGTTAATCTGGTGAGAGCTTTAGTATCTAGATAGAAGACAGCTACGATTCAGTTCTGGATCTTTTACTTTATTACTACCCTGGGCATATAATGATCAGAAACCTCCAATTGTCGCTATTTTAGATGCAAGTAGAGCACATAACTTGTGCTGAAAATTCATTTATTATATCGAAACTTGTTACTTTGTCAAAAAAAAATGTAAGTAAATGAAGTCTCGTCACATTCCAATCGAATGTAGCAATTGTACTATGCATTCTATTTCTTCCCCTTTTGCCTGCAATGGTTATTTATTTAGCTTAATAGGTCTGCCAAACGAATCATATTTTCCTTCTTTAATCAGTTTCATGCATATTCTATTGCAGGTACGGAGCGATAGTCATGGATAATCAGACTGGTGATGGTAGCCTTGGGTACACTGTTCTACACAACAGTTCTTGCCAGCATTCTGCTCCAACATTTATCAATTTGATGAATTCAGCAATACTCAGGCTAGCTACACATAATGAAAATATGACAATTCTCACTCGTAACCACCCTTTGCCACAGACAGCAAGTCAGCATCAGCAACATCATGTATGATTTTCTACAATCTTATTATTGATGAAATTGTAGCCTTCTACGTCTGTCAATGCAAATTCCTTGATTAATTGTTCCGGCTAGAATGTTTACTGATCATTTCTCAAAGAGTTAGCTGTGCTGAAGTCATATTTTGTTTCCTACAAGGCGATAACATTATTTTTCTTCCTGTAAATAACATTTAACATGATAATCTGTCAGTAAATCTGGGGTTAGTCTTGTTGCATATGTTTCGCATGTTTAAGTTACAGCTGCTGCATGTAACTTGTAAAATATCATCTAACATGTCTTATCTAACAATTCATTTTGCTTTATTGAAGTTTTGTGACTATATCTTTTGTTATATCTTGATGCTGTACTTAATTGTGTATTTATTACAGTTTATGTCTTGCATAGATTACTTTTATATATATCATCTATAACATGTCTTATCTAACAATTCATTTTGCTTTATTGAAGTTTTGTGACTATATCTTTTATTATACCTTGATGCTGTACTTAATTGTGTATTTATTACAGTTTAGGTCTTGCACACACACACACATATATATATATATATATATTTATTTATTTTTATTTTTATTTTTTCTTTTCTTTTTTTAATATTTTTTTATAAGCATATCATCATTGACCACATAGATTACAAATATGTGAAGTAAGTCTTTTACCAAACTACACATACTCTTTTTTAACCATAAATATTTTGGTGAAATAACAAGTTGTCAACTTCCATTTCCAATATTTGAATAATGACTTGTTTTCTACTGCTCTATGATACATCAGTCAATGATGTAATTCTGAATTTGCTTCTTTTGATGGTTATCTTGTTACCTTTGTTTGTGTTTTAGGATATGGACGCCTTCTCTGCTGCAATTGTAATCAATATAGCCTTTTCTTTTATTCCTGCCTCATTCGCTGTGGCGATTGTCAAGGTAAATTTGCATTTTGCTCTTTCTTCTATCAAATTGTATTGTAATTTGAGAAATAATATTTTATAAGTGTTCTTGATACTTCAACATCATCCAGCCCCCAGGTATAATATAGGTAATCCGTCCCTATACTAGTAAAGTAGGTACATTTCATAGGGAATATCTTAAGGTGTCCTATTGAATATTCAAGTACAACGATTCTAGACATGTATGAATCTGAACACATACTCAGGATTATTCTAACATTTCTCACACATAACAATGGCTCTCATCTTCGATTGGCATGCCGATTTGTTCTGGATGCTATTTATTTTCATCCTTGGTAAAGTAATTTATGTAATTTGCTTGAGTTGTCAAGTATAACCATTCTGCTGGTTGGAAACTAATAGTACATATTTATGTTTGTTTCTGCAGGAACGTGAAGTGAAAGCTAAGCATCAACAGCTAATCAGTGGGGTATATTTCTTTCTTCAACATGTCTTAGTCTATCGCACATTTTAAGAATTGCCAATGATGCTTTAATGCTCCCAAATTCTGCAGGTGTCCATACTCTCATATTGGGCTTCCACATATATATGGGACTTCATCAGCTTCTTATTTCCTTCATCTTTTGCATTAATTCTCTTTTGGATATTTGGTATGGTTCAGCTTTTCTGCCTATTTATTGATAACGGAGTTTGCCTCAGATGAGTGATAGTCAAGAATTCTTAATTTAGGTCTTAAAAGTTCAATAAGAATTTTGAACAAACTTCACTCTGCTTAGGTTGTAACTTCACTCTTATTAGATTGTGATATTTCTGTTGTTGGTTGCATTTTTTGTATGAGATATCTTGTTGAAAAGTTTTAAGTTTCTGCTACCGTGCACTTTGAGAACAACTCAAAGAGCCGTTTCAAATATAAGATATCATTTTTAGATAAAAGTTTTGAGCTGAAAATTGGAAAAACTTGATGCGTCTAATTAAAAGGTTTGTCCATGGTTTTATTTTCATATTTTGCAATTCTGGCAACATACTTTTTCAGTTGGTTAATACCCTCTCTCAGATTTAGCTGTTTCGATTGACTCTCTACTGTTTTTTCTTCAAATGTTCTTGTTGTTCCAAATAGTTTTCTTACAACTAGGTCTTACCTACACCATAGTTTCTTCAGAAGCATCTCCGTCATGTCACAGTACTATTGCCAAGTTACTTAATCTCTCATATCAGATTGAGATAAAAATTGGATAATACCTATACATTATCCTTAGTAACTCCATCCTATCTAAACTGCATCACTTGGGTTGGATCTGTGTTGACAGAAAAGATTGTTAGTCCCCATTGGTCAAGGGTATGGGCTATTGTCTTCTTTATGGTCTAGGGTTATCCTCACCTCAAAAGCTAGCTTTTGGGATTGAGTTAGGCCCAAGGTCCATTTTCCTTGTATGGTATCAAAGCCAGACCCATCCTTATTCTTGGTTACCTAGTGTTGGGCCTCCATTCTGGTCCTGGGCTTGCTGGGAGGAAGGAGGGTGTTAGAGTCTCACGTTAGTTGCGGGTATGGTTTGTTGTCTCCTTATATTGTTTTGGGCATTCCTCACCTCATGAGCTAGCGTTTATGTTGAATTTGACGCAAGCTTCATTTCCTAGCATATGGCGTACTGTCGTTTTGATCACATGCTCCTTTTCTTATCCTTGATTCAACCTCCTTATTGAGGAAGGTCATCACTTATATGAAATATCCTTGAGTATATCTCGTTAGTTCTATCCACTTTGTGACAATGTTGTCTTTTCTCCTGTTAAATACCACATAAGTTGTATGATTTTTAGTTTGTTCTCATTGCCTTACTTAAAAAAATTGATTTTCACTTTCCAAATTTTTAAAAAGAACTGCTTCTGTAGGTCTTGAGCAATTTATTGGAAAGGATTCTCTCATCCCAACAATTCTGTTGTTTCTTGAATATGGATTAGCAATGGCGTCATCAACATACTGCCTCACTTTTTTCTTTTCCGAGCACAGCATGGCTCAGGTATCTGTTTTGTAGAATATCTGAAGATTTGTAACTTGTCGAATATTGTTGATCCTGATATCGTTTTTATGTGCAGAATGTGGTCCTCCTCGTCCAATTTTTCACTGGCCTCATTCTTATGGTTCTATCCTTCATAATGGGACTTATAAATTCTACAACACACTTAAATTCTCTGCTCAAGGTTGGAAGGCCTAAAGTATTTTTCTCTGAATTACTATATTATGTTATATGTCTTGGTTGTTGTGGTTTTAGCTTTAGATGTGAAAGGGCATTCTTTAGAGCAATTTGTTCAATTTATTTAATAATTGTCAATTTCCCTGCATTAAGCTACTGCTGCTGCAGATAGTAGGATCTCTATCTCTGAAATCTTTGTATCCTTTGATGTGGAAGTTCGAAATATTGAAATGTGTTTTTCTGTTTACTATCTTCACTTTATCAGTCACCTTGAAGCTTTGTAAAATCACGGAATGACTACTCTGGTGACAACTGAACATTGAGCGAGTATTTTAGAAGTCCTAAATCATTGATCTGGAAGGAGAAGAAGATCTGGAAAAACAAAAAAATGGAACTTTTTAACAGTGTATACCAAAGGATACTCGTGAAACTGGATGGTCTTGCGAATCTGTGATTCTACTATATCATGCTGCCCTTTCTTGATATAAAGGCTTTTTATTTACACCAATGTACTCTACGCTATCACCAATGGCAATAACAAATGAAATACTTTAGTTGGATTGTCAAGTAAGATATTGTTTCAGTTCAAGAGACTCACCATCTAATTACCTTTTAGTAATGTCTCTTAATGTATTCACTGTAGCACATATATGATCAACTCTCTCTCAATGAATAATCCTACTAACAAGGGACAATCTCTTGCAGAACTTTTTTAGACTGTCTCCGGGATTTTGCTTCGCTGATGGATTAGCTTCATTGGCTCTTTTAAGACAAGGGATGAAGAATGGATCTAGAGATAACGTTCTTGACTGGAATGTGACTGGTGCTGCTATATTATACTTGGCTGCTGAGGTAGCCATCTAGTTTGTTGACTCAAAATAAATTTTCTTGCAGCTTGATCATCTCACAGTTGTTTCTTTCTTAAGAAAAGTCATTTGTGATATGTCGTCTGGTAGTGTTTTTTTAGCTTGTCCTTTCTCTCTCTCCTTGTGTGATGGAAAGACACAAAATTGTTGAAAACATGTCACATTCATAACCACTTACCTCCACCAGATCGTATCATTTATGCTTACATGTACTAGATTAGGAGCACTTTCTACCTTTCCTGTCACAAACTGAGCTCAAACCCCCCACCTCACCCCTATTAGAATAGTTATGTGAATATATGTAATTAGTCCTAGTCCCTTATGTAATAAGAGTAGGTTATGTGTTATGTATACATATAAATATAAATAGGGCTTATTGTAAAATAGATTAATTAATCAATAAGATTTTTCTATCAGAGCATTAGTGAGAAAACATCACTGTGCATCATTCCAGCGTTAACCGGGAAGAAAGAACTTAGTCTTCATGCAATTTTTCCGGTGACCTAAGGCCTGTTTACGTGAAAGTCACTTTCTGTCGGTGCGTGCAAAAACCAACACCACCACGAGGTAGATCACCCCTCGGCGACCAACCCATTAAAATTTCTCCGGCAGAAAAGCTGTCACGCGTCTCCTCGCGCTGGCAACAGAAATTTTCCTGCGAAGGTTCTGACCCACGCGCCGGCGCGTGGGCCACTTTCCGGCCACTTTTTCGCGAAGCTTCTTCAGGACAACTTGCTCTCCTCACAATTCCGAGCCTACCTATCTAGTTCAAATCAAATTATGACCACTTTTATATTGTTCACGCCGTGAACAGTGATTTTTCCAGCGTCACAGTGGCCAATAGTGGTCAATGGGTCTCAAACCATGGCAACTGCAATAGGTCAAGCAAGTCCACTTCCTTCCTTACCTTTAGAATGAGTTCTTTATGTTCCCGGTAGTCCTTTTAATCTCATAGCCGTTTAAATCTGCTGTTTTATTTCTTGATGACCTTGTTTTTATACAGGAACGCAGTACATGGTGGATCATTGGTACCAGACGTGAATCAGATGGACTTTATTACCTTATCCTTGCAAAATTACATGGACTCGCATCTTGTCTTCCTTCAATAACTTGTCCCGTTACTAATTCACCAGATTTATTACATAAA
>MDKJ01087889.1:0-27919 GCA_005239525.1 Nicotiana knightiana | reverse complement strand
ACGAGGTTTCTCTCTCTAGTTGCCCTAATCGCCTCTCAAATCGCCAGAGCCTCTCTCTCTAGTGTGAAGAAAATCGCCTCTGAAATGGGATAGGTTGAAAGCTAGTGCTACGACAAAAAATTTATTAACTGTACACTCATCTTTGAAGGTACACTTCGTGTGTTTTTATTTTTCAGAATTTAGCTTTTACCCGTATCATATTTTCCTTTCTTTATTTTTTTTTCCAGATCAATCTCATTGGCACAGAGATGATGAAAAGGATTGTACATACGGAGCAGTTGATGAATGACTACCATACCGAGGCAGATAATTGGAAAGATCAGTTAGAGAGTCTTCAACTTGACATGGAAGCAGTAGAGGAGGAAAATTGTACCTTGGAGCAGCAGGTAAGAGTGATATCAACGGAGCTAGACATTGAGAAGGCTTCATCAAACCAAGAAGGCAAGGACAAAAATCTCCTTGAATCTTCATTTGCTGAACAACTTTCTCGAGCTTCTGAGGAAATAAGAAGCTTAAAGGACTTACTGAACAAGAAAGAGGCTTACTCTGGAGAACTTGTTCAATTGCTCACACAAGCTCAAGAGGACCTTCGTGGGTCTTCTAATAAGGTTCAGTTCTTGGAGAGATCCCTTGCCCCTTTTCAAGCTTCCTATGATGCAACTTTTATTGAAAGTAATGAGTTGAGAGTAGAGGTCGATCAATGGGAGAAGGATTATGAGGCTCTCGAGGATAAAGCAGCCATTGATGTGAGTTGGGCTTACTTGAATACACGTCTTGATACATTAACGGAGGTAAGCCAGGAAAACTTTGACTTGAAAGCTGAAATTGCTAAAACCAAAGAGACAATCAAAAAGGCTCGACAAAGTCAAAGTTTCTCATCACCCGAGGTTGAGGTTCCCGAAGGTGATGAGACTGTACTTGGTGAAGTTGCTACTCAACCTTCGTCATCTCAAGCTGCCCTTCCTTCTGATGAAGTTAAACCCCCTAGTGAAAAGTGAAAGTGTTGTTACCCCTTTTTTTATGTGGAGAAACAATTGGTGGTTTTACCCCTGGTCCTATTTGGGGGTAAAGTTTTTGGGAAGTCCCCAGGACAGTTTTGGGGCAATTTTGTATAAACAAAATAGGTTTGAACTAAGTTCATAGTTTTAACCATCGTATAATGTTAAGTTTAAGTTTTTTGGCTCAACTTGTGTGTTTTGAGTTTTTGTTTTACTCTAAATGTTTGCATAAAAATGCTTTGATATTTCGTGTCTTTTTGAAATAAACACGATCTATAAAATAGGGCCCTTTTATAAACAACACTTAATGAAGAAGACGTCTCAACTTCATAATGATGCAAATATACAAAAAAGAAATAGGAATTCACATGTTCCTTTGAGTAGTGTATTGAAGAAAGCTTTTGTATTATTTGAACTTTCGTAATACTTTACGTGTGTTCAAGTATCATCTATAACTCTTTCGTAACTATTTTATTTACAACAGATTTGAATAAATACAAGGGTATAAATTTCAACCCGTGACTAGATATTGCCTTTGACCTAAACATTCGTTTACATTCACGAGTATGTTTTTGTAGTTTTCTGAATCAGGCTTGCATTTTTGGCTCTTTGACTTCGCTTGTAACTTTCAATTTGTTGGGTAAAATAGACCTTAGGCTTGAATTTTGACTCTTTGCTAGTCTTCTTTGCCTTCCGTATTATATAGTCCCCCAAGTGTTTGAGCTTTGAAGTATGAAATCTCGAGCACTTGACTATTCCTTCCTTGTGGTCCTTTTCCTGAAAAGGAAAAACATACGGGACTCGAAGGTATATAGTTTAGATGATGACACCTTAACCTTTTAGAATTTCCATCAGAAAGGTTGTAACCCTAGACCGGGAATTAAGTTTCTTCTGCGTGTCTTTTCAAGTCTAATATCATCATTTAGTATGGGTTAGCTTTTTGCCAATCATCTAAAATTATTAGTATAATTTTAACTTTACTAAATAAAAGCGTATGTAAATGATACCTGACCGTGTGTACTTCCTTTGCTTAAAAATAGTACTACTTTAAATGAACAACGTTCCAACTCGAGGATAAGACCTTGCCATCCATGGTTTCCAACTCATAAGCACCCTTTCCAGCAATGCCGTGTACTTTATAAGGTCCTTCCCAATTTGGATTTAACTTTCCTGCTCCGGCAACCTTTGTTGATTGAAAAACTTTTTTAAGGACAAAGTCCCCAAATTTGAAATATCTGAGGTGAGGCTGCCATGCGAATTAAAGCGGCTTCTCTCCTTTGCTTAAGTAAATCTAGATTTTTTCTTAGTTCGTCATTGTTTGACTCTTCTGTGGCTAATGTGAATCTCGTGCTTGGTTCACCAATTTCTACTGGTATTAGAGCCTATGAATTGTAGACAAGTACGAATGGAGTTTATCCCGTGGCTATTTTTGTTGTAGTTCTATAAGCCCATAACACTCCTGGTAGCTCTTCAGGAAAATTTCCTTTTGACTGATCTAGGCATTTTTTCAAATTATTGATGATAATCTTATTCGTTGACTCAGCTTGCCCATTAGCCACGGGATGATAAGGTGAGGAGGTGATACATTTGATTGCCAACTTTGGAAGAATTTTGTGATTTGCGAGCCTATAATTGCAGGCCATTATCACATACGATCTCTTTTGGAACTCCAAAGCGACATATGATATTTCGCCAAATGAAATTCTTCACATCTTTCTCTCGTACTTGTTTGAAAGCAACTGCTTCTACCCATTTTGAAAAATAATTCGTTAGTACAAGTAAAAACTGTACCTTTTCTTTGGCTTGGGGTAGGGGTCCTACTATATCCATCCCTCACTTCATAAATGGCCATGGGGATACAACCAGATGTAATAATTCTGCGTGTCGATGCATGTTATTATCATAGCGTTGACATTTATCGCATTTGACTACAAAACTTTCCGCGTCTTCCTCCATTTTAGGCCAGTAGTACCCTGCTCTAATTAGAGTCTTAACTAAAGACCTTCCACATGCGTGATTTCTGCAATGTCCTTCATGCACTTCTTTCATCACGTACTCGGTTTGATTAGGTCCGAGGCACCTTGCTAAAGGACCACCAAACATTTTGCGATATAAATTGTCTCGAACCAGACAGTACCGAGCGGCTTTTCATCGGAGTGCTTGAGCCTCTTTCTTATCTTCAGGTACGATCCCGTACTGCAAAAAAACTACAATCTCGTTTCTCCAATCCCAGATTAAATTATTAAATGTTACCTCGTGCTTATCCTGTTCGAGTGCTGAATGAAATAAATGTATCACAATAGCATTTTCTTCACTCGTTACATCTGTTATTGAGGCAAGGTTAGCTAATGCATCTGCTTCTGCGTTTTCCTCTCTGGGTATTTGCACAATCTTCCACAATTGGAATTGCTTGACCAGGTCTCGTGCCTTTTCCAGATATTGCTGCATTCGAGTCTTCCTAGTGCTGTAAGTGCCCTGCATCTGATTTACCACCAATTTAGAGTCACTCTTGATCACGATTTGCTCTATTGAGAGTTCTTGTGCTAGTTTAAGACTTGCAATGACAGCTTCACACTCTGCTTCATTGTTAGTAATAGGATAACATTTAGTCACTTGCCTTATCGTTTCACGTGAAGGAGGTATCAAGACAATTCCTAAACTGGTCCCTTTAACATTAGAAGAACCGTCAGTAAATAAAGTCAATGTTCCTAGATTAGCTCCGGTAAAAATATGTAATTCCTTTCCTACTTCAGGAATTATATTGGTATTAAAATCTGCGACAAAATTTGCTAAAACCTGAGACTTTATTGTTGTCATAGGTTGATAAACAACATCATATTCGCTTAATTCTATTGCCCATCTGTACCTCTTCATCGATCACTTGATTTTTGAATGATCCATGCTTCCTCTTTTTTTGTTTGACAGGTACGAATGATGGGTCTTCATTCAATTTATGAGTCATCACTTCTGGGGGTATACCTGTCATATCTGAATGGGACCATGAAAACAATCTACGTTAGATTTTAAATATTCAATCAACTTACCTCTTCTGAGTGGGTTTAGGCTTGCTACGATATGAACTCTTTGTTCTGGTCTTTGCTCAAATAATGCAACAGCTTCGAGTTCCTCGGTAGTTATTTTTATGTTTTTATTTTCTTTTGGCTCCTGAATAACATCTGTCCTGGAGTCCACGTCCGTCTGTTTTGATGCAACCTCCGTTGTGATTTGATTTACCGTGTCTTTATCACTTGCACCCATATCTGTTTGAGCTTCTCCCATGTCTTTTAGTTCTTCTTCCATATATCTTTGATTTGAGTATATCACTGAGTAGATATTCTTCGAAATTTGTTGATCTCCTCGGATCTGCTGAATACCCCATTTGGTAGGGAATTTGATAATCTGATATAGTGTAGATAGTACAACGTCCATGTCATGAATCCATGGCCTTCCCATAATTACTTTATAAGTCATATCCGTATCAATGACTTGAAATTTTGTTTCTTTGATGACTCATTCTGCGTAAGTACTTAACTCAATTCCCCTTTGGTGATGACGGTAGAGTTATCGAACCCAGACAGGGAACGTGCTTTTGGAATTACACGATCTCTCATTAGCATTTCCTCCACAAATCTCAATAAAATAATATTCACTGAGCTACCTGGATCAATCAATACTAGTTTCACATTAGTGTCATGTATAAGTAAAGATATTACCAGTGCATCGTTATGAGGAACTAGTAACCCATCAGCATCTGTATCGTCAAATGTTATACTATCGCCTTCCAAGGTTTCATGAGTTTGCTTCCCGTGAGTTATTGTGAACTTCGTCGTCTTTATTTCTGCAGTATAGGTTACTCCATTAACCTCTTCTCCGTTGTTTATCACATTTACTGTTCTCTTTGGAGATGGTGGTTTTTAGGGCTCCTATATGTTCTTCATATATGCCTGCTTGCCTTTTTCACTAAATAATTCTGTTAGATAGCCCTATTTTAATAAATGTTCTACCTCACCTTGTAATAACCTGCAGTCTGATGTTCTATGCTCGTGATCATTGTGGAATACACACCAGAAATATGGGTTCCTTCTGATTGGATTTGATCTCATCTCTTTGGGCCATCAAACTTTATCTCCCATGTTTTTTAGCACAGCAATAAGCTCGGAATTACTTATTTTGAAGTTATAGTCTCCAATTCTCGTATTTGTGTTATTACCTCTATTACGTTCATCTCGATCTTTTCTGAATCTTGATGATGATGAACTGGAATCTCTATTTGATGGTCTGTGATCAGGCCGTGCGTCTTCAACTTGGGATGAGCTTCCCGTCCCGAAGGTCCCATATATGGCTCGTACCTATATTACCAGTTCTCTTTTTTTATTTTGATCGCCTTGAATTCGTCTTTTCCTCTACCTTAGATTGAGCTATGGTATCCTCTTGGATTCGTAATTTTCTATTGTACCTGTTATAAACATCATTCCACGTTGTGGCTGGGAATTCTCGCAAGATTTCTTTGAGTCTTCTCGTAGCTTCAGAGTTTTTCTCGTTCAAATTACTCACAAATTCCATAGCTGCCCAGCTGTCAGGTACTCTGGGTAATAGCATTCTTTCCCGTTGGAATCTGTCTACAAATTCTTGAAGCAATTCTGTATCTCCCTGTTTTACCTTGAATATGTCTTCCATTCTCTTTTCTACTTTTTGTGCACCCGATTGAACTTTTATGAATGAATCTGCAAGCTCAATAAAAGAGTCAATAGAATTTTCAGGTAAGAGTGAATACATGTTAGTGCTCCTTTGGTAAGAGTCTCCCCAAACTTTTTGACCAGCACGAAATCGATCTCTTGCTTGGTTAAGTCATTGCCTTTTACCCCCGTGATGAATGTAGTGATATGGTCGTGTGGATCAGTTGTCCCATCATATTTTGGTATATCATGCATTTTTAATTTTTTGGGAATCGGCAAAGGAGCAGCATTTGGCTTCCATGCTTGTTGAGAATATTTGTCAATATCAATCCCTTTGATGACAGGTGTACGCCAGGAATTTGTTCGATACGATCGTTTTGTTCCTTCACTTGTTTCTGCAAGGTTAGTATTAAAGATTGCAAATCTGAATTACTTGTCATACCTGGTCTCCCTTCGAGTGCTTCGTTAGAAGTGTCTCAATTTCTAAATTAGCCAGTCCTGACTGTGGATTTTACACAGTTACAGTATTGTTTGGAGGAGGTGTTGGCGGTATAGTTGGTATCCCCCTCACGAAAGCCTGGAGAGCTTCATTCACATATTCAGCAACTATTTGCTTCACAGTGTCTTGCTCTCCTGTTTGCTCATTTCCAAGCTGGTCATTGTTATGAGTTGTGGATCTTTCCGGGGTTTGTTCCTTTAAACCACGTGGGGTTCCTTGAGGCGATGGAGTTGGAGTTCCTGTTGCCTGTTGGTTGTTGTCTTTGACGTTCGACATGATTCAGTAAGAATAATTTGGAAAGTAAAAAAGGATTATCAGATTCTCGGCAACAGAACCAATTTGTTTAACCAAAGAATCAGATTCTTAGTCAAAGCTTATTTTAAGAAGTACACGGGTTACTGATAATCAAGGAGATTAGCTAAAACAATAAAGGAAATTAGATTTCAAAATAGAGAGGAGAATAGTTGAGAACGCAAGTATAAAGAGTATATTCCAATAATGATCGGAATATGTCCATACAAGTAATATTTCATTCCCTTTTATAGGGAGCTTTGAGTACTACGCCTATTCCTCTTTATGATTGAGCATCAATGAGATTATATCATTAATGAAACGTTATAATAGATAATCGTAACTATTGAGTGAAGATTCTGTAACGTTTGAACTCATTGATTGAAGATCTATGAATCTGCCCTATTTTCTGCCCTAGTTCATTTTGGCCGCGTCTCTTCAACTCTTCGAATAGACTCGGGCACCCGTTTCTAATCATCTCGTGGGTATTTAGCCCGTATCTTCTTACTTCGTATCTCTTTCCGAGCTTTCCTCCAACTGTCACTCTTCCATTGATCCATGTGGCTTGCCATGTCATCCACTTGATTAATTCCACGTGTAATATCTATTTTTACCAACACAGCATCCGATGTCCCTAAGACAGCTTTTCAGACTCGGTATGGGCACTACGAGTTTATGGTGATGTCCTTTGGGTTGACCAATGCCCCAACAACATTTATGGATTAGATGAACCGAGTATTCAAGAATTATTGTAACTCCTTTGTGATTGTGTTTATTGATGACATCTTGATATACTCCCACAGTCGGGAGGAGCATGAGCAGCACCTTAGGATAGTGCTCCATACTCTGAGGGACAATCAATTGTATGCTAAATTTTCAAAGTGCGAGTTTTAGTTGGATTCAATCGCTTTCTTGGGCGACGTTACATCAGTGGAGGGTATTCAGGTAGATCCTAAGAATATTGAGGCAGTTCAGAACTGGCCTAGATCCACTTCATCCACGGAGATCAGGAGCTTCTTGGGTTTGGCGGGTTACTACCGTCGATTTGTTGAGGGGCTTTCATGTATAGCATCCCCGTTGTGTTACATCCCGTACCTTAGCATTAGGATGTGTAGTAGTAAATCCACATGAGTTTGAAGGACTTATGTCTATTAGGAGGTTATAGAGGGTTTAAGACATTATTATTATGAGACCGTGTAAGTTGACAATCTTGATGCGGTTAGATATTATGTTAGTGTGATATTTTCTTTTAAGTGGAGTATTTTAGTAAAAGTTTTATAAGTATAATTTTGGATAGTTACCATTATTACTATTTTCGAATATGGTAAAATATACACATTATATGAGAAATTTTATAAATGAGATTTTCTTTATTGTAAAGATAAAAATTATTTTCTCACAAGAAAAGAAGGTTATCTTTTTACCATTTTAAAAATTAAGTGTACGAAAATTTGTACTCTTTAATAGTAGTACTTTAGGATGAGGACAAGACTATTTTTGAGGTTATAAGTATTTATGATATTTATAATAAGTGATAAGTAAAGTCGTGAAGGTGACAGGGTAAACGAGTTGAAGAAAATGAGGTTGGTCGAAGTTTGACATCTGGAGATAAAATACGGTCCGAGCTATAATGCACGGTGTTTATGGACTAGTAATATACCACATGACCATGATAGTAAGATGTATCAAGTGTGTTAAAATTGAGTAGTATTTTAAGTAAGTTGAGACAATTCTTAATTATGCGGGTAATTTTTTAATTAGCGGGTAACGGAATATCACCTAATTAATTAATTAACTATAGGATAAGATTAAAATTTCCACCCCACCCCCACGTGGCAGCCATGCAATACCAATTAGATGACTCTTAAATTAAAAGCTTGCTAATAGTTCGGCCCGGGGATGTTCAAGCTACAATCCTTGGAAGTTATATACTCTAAAAGCATGCTGTTAGTTTGGTTGGGGGTGTCGTTCACGCTACAATATTTGGATGTTTGTTCAAGTGTCAAATGATGATTAATTTTCCATCAGAACATTGCATCTTTCTACGATGTGTCAGTGGACTTAAGTTTGTTGTGCATGTTTCGAGTTTGAGTCCTACTCTTTTAAGTTGGTATTGGACACCCGAGACTTGGGAAATTTTAAAGTGGATTAAAGTGCATCTGTGAGAGCTGGCACAGAGAAAAGAATGTGTTACAGTATATTGTTTTACCTAGCTGCAATATTGCCCTTGGAGTATGAGATGAATGAGATCTTCCTCGAGTTAACGGCTGAAAATTTTAAACATGAATTCCAACATGTTGGGTGTACCCATTCACTATCAAAATGATGGGTCTTATTTATACATGTTGACTCCTGTATACTCACCACCACGAAGTGAATGTGTTCAATAATGGATGTCACTTGATTGTATAAAATATTCTAAAATGAATATAGTTTCTGGCCCACCAGCGTACCCGTCAATAAAGGTTTGCTCTAATGATGTTGCAGAATCGGCTCAGGTATGTTAAGGATATTCCTTCTTTCTTTTGGCATGATCCAAGTAACGATACGTAAACGTAATGCTATTCCATAAGTGGTTCTACTCTTAGTAGTTAAAGATGTCTATGTTATTCATTTTGATAAAGTAATATTCAAGCATGTCTAAGTATGTATCTAGTTCCCTATTGAGGTATTTGATAAAGATGTTAATGTTCATAATATAGTAATACATGCATCTTCACGCATATGCATTTACCACCGGGCTACGGCCAGTTGGGCAGTTGCATATTTACTATCGAGCTACGGCCGGTTGGGCAGTTACATATTTACCACCGTGCTACGGCCGATCTGGCAGTTATGTATCATTATTTATCACCGGTTGGGCAGTCATGCATATTCATTTACCACTGAGCTACGGTCGGTCGGGAAGTCATGCATTTACCACCGAGTTACGGCCGGTTGGGCAGTTACACTTTTACCACCGAGCTACGGTCGGTCGGGCAGTCATGCATTTACCACCGCGCTACGGCCGATCGGGCAGTTACCACTGATCAGTTGGGCAGTCATGCATCACACGATATGGATAATAGTCTAAAAAAGAAGCATTATATGTAAAAGTATAGTAAGTATGCATATACGGTGGCACTTCAGCGATCAGGTTGATTCTTATATGTCTTTAATTAATGTTGACTTATTGTTATGTTTCAGTTTTGCCTTACATACTCAGTACATTATTCGTACTGACGTCCTTTTGTTGGGGACGCTGCATTCATGCCTGCAGGTATAGATAAACAGCTTGACAAGCCTCATAGTAGATGAGGTTTGCATTCAGCGAAGGATCGGTAAGAATCCACCTCATTCGGAGTGCAGCCGAGTCTATGAGTCATTGTGTCATAGTTTTGCTATAGACGTATGGGTAAGTCGGTGCCCTGTCCTGTTTGATGTTACATAATCTTAGAGGCTTTGTAGATAGAGATTCAGATTGTATAGTATGTCAGAGGCCTTGACAACCCATATGTATTCATGTTTTAAGAACGATGGTTCATTAATATAACATTTTCCCACTTACAATTATACAGTACGAGTTATGGACATGTTGGCCCATGATAGTTACAAAAGGAATGAATGAGTTACAGAGTGGTTCGCTCGGGCCACTACGGCACCGGGTGCCAGCCACGCTTCCCCAGGTTTGGGGCGTGATAAGTTGACCAGGTTGACCCAGAAGGGTGCCCTGTTCAGATGGTCAGACGAGTGTGAGGCAAGCTTTCAGAAGCTCAAGACAACTTTGACTACATCATCGGTATTGGTGTTTCCCTCAGGTTCAGGATCTTACACGGTATATTGTGATGCTTCCCGTGTTGGGCTCGGTGCAGTATTGATGCAGGAGGTAAGGGTGATTGCATATGCATCACGGCAGTTGAAGGTTCATGAGAAAAATTATCATGTCCATGATTTAGAGTTAGCAGCCATTGTTCATGCGCTGAAGATTTGGAGGCACTATCTTTATGGCGTGTCGTGTGATGTTTTCATGGGTCATCGCAGCCTTCAGTATTTGTTCAAGAAAAAGGATCTCAATTTGAGGCAGAGGAGGTGGTTAGAGCTATTGAAAGACTATGATATCACCATCTTGTACCACCCCGGGAAGGCCAATGTGGTGGCCGACGCATTGAGTAGGAAGGCAACGAGTATGGGCAGCGTTGCGTTCATTCCAGTCAGTGAGAGGCCTCTAGCCTCATATGTTCAGAATTTGGACAACCAGTTTGTGAGGTTGGATATTTCAGAGCCCAGCCGTGTTCTAGCTTGCACAATCGCTCGGTCTTCTTTGTTTGAGCACATAAGAGATTGGAAGTATGACGACCCTCATTTGTTGGTCCTTAGGGACACAGTACGACACGGTGGTGCCAAGCAGGTTACTGTTGGAGTTGACGGAGTTTTGAGGATGCAGGGTTGCGTGTGTGTGCCTAATATTGATGGGTTTCGTGAGTTGATTCTTGAGGAGGCCCACAGTTTCCGGTATTCTATTCATCCAGGCGCCACAAAGATGTATTAGGACTTGCAGCAACATTATTGGTAGCGGATAATGAAGAAGGATATAGTTTCTTATGTGGCTCAGTGCCTGAATTGTCTGCAGGTGAAGTATGAGCACCAGAGACCCGGTGGTTTGCTTCAGCAGATAGAGATTCTTGAGTGGAAGTGGGAGTGTATCACTATGGATTTTGTTGTTGGACTCCCACGGACTTAGAGGAAGTTTGATGCCGTTTGGGTTATTGTAGATAGGATGACTAAGTTAACGCATTTCATTCATGTGGAAGTTATCTATTCTGCGGAGCGGTTGGTAGAGATTTACATCCTTGAGATCGTCCGTCTTCAAGGTGTGCCCATGTCTATCATTTCTGATTGAGGTACGCAGTTCACCTCACACTTCTGGAGGGTAGTACAGTGTAAGTTGGGTACGCTAGTTTAGTTGAGCACATCATTTCATCCTCAGACGGACGGGAAGTCTGAGCGTACTACCCACATCTTGTAGGATATGCTTCGCGCATGTGTTATAGACTTCGGAGAATCGTGGGATCAATTCTTGCCTCTTGCAGAGTTCTCCTACAACAACAGCTACCAGTCGAGCATTCAGATGGCTCCCTACGAGGCATTATATGGTAGGGGTGTCGGTCGCCAGTTGGGTGGTTTGAGCCGGGGGAGGATCGGTTATTGGGTAGAGATATAGTACATGAGGCCTTGGACAAGGTCAAGATTATATAGGATCGACTTCGCACAGCTCAGTTCAGGCAAAAGATTTTTGCCGACCGTAGAGTTTGTGATGTAGTATTCATGGTCGGGGAGAGAGTGTTGCTTTGGGTGTCACCCATGAAGGGTTTTATGAGGTTTGGGAAGAAGGGCAAGTTGAGCCCTAGATATATCGGACCTTTTGAGATTCTCGAGAGAGTGGGAAAGGTGGCTTATAGGCTTGCGTTGCCTCTGGGGTTATCAGCAGTTCATCCAGTGTTCCATGTGTCCATGCTCCGGAAGTATCATGGTAACCCGTCCCACGTGTTAGATTTCAGCTCTGTCTAGTTGGACAAGGATTTGACTATGAGGAGGAGTCGGTGGCTATTCTAGCCCGGAAGGTTCGTCAGTTGAGATCGAAAATTTATCCTTCAGTCCGATTGTAGTGGAGAGGTCAGCCCGTCGAGGCAGCTACTTGGGAGTCTGAGTCGGACATGCGGAGTAGATATCCCCACCTATTCACCAGTTCAGGTACTTTTCTTTGTCTGTTCAAGGATGAACGGTTGTTTTAGAGGTGGAGAATGTGATGACCCGATGGGTCATCTAATGTTTTAGAAATAAATCATGTGTTCTGAATCCTTAAATACCTCATTTTAGCCTTTCTCAACTTGCGTGCGCAGTCGGGTATTGACCTGGAAGGCTTAAATGCTAAAAACTGATAAAAACAAGAATTTTTGCCTTAAAAGTTGATTTTAGTTGACTTAGGTCAACGTTTTGAGTAAATGGACCCGGGCCCGTATTTTGATGGTCCCGATGGGTCTGTATTGAAAAATGAGACCTGGGCATATGCCCGGAGTCGAATTCCGAGGTCCCTAGCTCGAGATATGAATTTTTGTTGAAAATTAAAATCTGAAAATTTAATGCTTTTAAGAATCTATTCACGTTTGAAATTATTGATACCAGGACCATGTTTTGGTTCCGAAGCCCGGTACAGGTTTAATATAATAAATATAACTTGTCTGTGATGTTTGGTAAGAAACAGAGTCAGTTTAACGTGATTCGGACGCCCGGATGTGAAAATAGAAGTTTTAAAGCTTTCTTGGAAATTTCATTCGGATTGGTGTTCAATCCATAGTTTTAGGTGTTATTTTAGCGATTTGATCGCGCGAGCAAGTTCGTATGATGTTTTAGTACTTGTGTGCATGTTTGGTTTGGAGCCTGATCACGCCCAACTATGCCTTATAAAAAGGACTAAGCGGTCGTTGCAAATATAATTCGGTTTACAAGTTCGGAGTCGAATCCCATAGAGAACTAAGGCTCAGCTGCAATTGTTGACTATCACTAAGAACATAAGCTTGAACAATTCCTAAGTTAAAAATATTAATATTTTTATATCTAATTAACTAAATAATTAAAGTAGTAGATTAACAACTAAAGATACTACAGGTTGGAGAAAAGATTAAGGAGGTCTAGAATTATGATTTCCCCTATTGTCGGACTCCTTTCCACTACATTTCCAATAAATTTGACTAAGTTTTCTCTACCGATCATGAGCGCTCTGAGTTTTGTAATTCTCTCCCGAGTAACAACCACAATTTACTAGACATATTCTCCCGAATTATGCTAGCTGGCATTAAGTACGGCTCACTCGGATCGCACCAAGGTTTCGTTACCCCTAATCCCACCTTTAAACCCTCCGTATTGATCCCTCATATACGTTAGGAGTGATGTTGTTCAACAACTACCTAAATATGCACTCTCTCCCGAGTAATACACACTAAATAGGCATAGTGGATTGAGAGCTCTTCAACCAACCACAATATAAACGTAGTTGAACAAATAGAGAAAAGCTACGGCAAATCTATATTAACGTAACAGGAAAATCATCCTTCAAGAGGTTCCATCAAAACCCTAGATAAAAAATTAGCTATTCATAATAGTATGCATAACTACAATACTAGAAATCATAACCAATAACGGAAATAGGAAGAAGGAAGTGAAAAACTCCTAGAATAATTCCCCACCTTGATCCTAGTGTGTTCTTGCCTCGTTAGGTCGAATCTCCAGTCTAATGTCGGCCTCTCCTCAAAATTGGTGTTTAATGACTATTTATATGTGTATGGAAAAAGCCTAGACAAAATAACCAAATCCAAAACCAAATAAGAGACAAAATAGGCATAAACCCGGAACACGTGAAACCTCGCGGTGCCTGCTCTAACGCGAGGTTTTTGGATCACTTCGCATGATGCTTCTCTGCTTCGTTTCTCTAATTTTTATTTCTTATGTCTAACTTTATAATTCCTTTCCTTTGCTTTTGAGTTGTTCCCAACGTCACTTTGCTCACTTGGATGAGTTAAAAACTTTGTCTTCAATCATCACTGATGTTTTATACTTAAATACCATACAAGAGGGGGGTGTCACTACCCCAAATCCTAACCGGCCGCGATGGCGCCTATCGTGAAACTAGGCTAGCCGACCACCGCATGTTCGTAATTTCTTTTGAAAATCCCGTTCAAGTTTCAAGCATTTGATAAAAATATACAGAAAATTCTCAATACAATAGGCCAGTATGATACAATACTAATATCCCCAAAACCCGGAGCCAACATGTCATGAGCATCTAGAGAAATAAGTCAAAATAAACTATTATAATACAAAACCTTTGAATCAAAGCTAAATACAACAAGAAGGGAAAACATAGATGATGCGAACGCTGAACAGCTACCTCTATATCCCAAAAATCTGGCTCCGCTCCAGAATAAGGGCTAATGCTCGATATCTGCTCCTGAATCTGCACATAGAGGTGCAGGGAGTAATATGAGTACACCAACTCAGTAGTAATGGATCTGAGCAGCAAGAAATACATAAAATCAATGTCATCAAATCACAAGAGGCACAGCCTTTCTTTCCAACAGTACAACATAGAAATGTGAAATCATCTTCAGAAAAATCCTTTAAAGAATGCATATTTTTCAACAACTTCAACTGAAAGGTTTAGTATAAAAATGAAATGAATCATATAGAGGCCCCTCGGGAAAAACATATATCACAATCAGCCCCTCGGGCAAAACATGTATCATAATTAGCCCCTCGGTCATGCCTCACAGTCACTCATAATCAGTCACTCAGCACCTCACAATCACTCATGCCTCCCAATCACTCGTCACTCGGCCTCTCATCACTCGGCACTCGGTGCGCTCACTGGGGGTGTGTAGAGACTCCAGAGGGGCTCCTTCAGCCCAAGCGCTAATATCACTCAACACCTCACCATCACTCTTGGCCCTCAGCCACACTCAGCACCTCACCATCACTCTTGGACCTCGGCCACACTCAGCAGAACCACTCAAAAGGCCCCTCGGGCGAATAAGTAAAACAGGGTACTCGATCCAAAATATCAGTTTAAATCTCAAAGTGGTGTAAATCATGCTGAGTTTCGAAAACAGTATGCACAATAATGCTGAGTGAAATCATCAACAAATAGTGAGGAAAACAGCAGTAAAAATCCCTCAAAGGGTCTAAGCAGATCGACACGAGGCCCCAAATATGACTTATAGCCCAAATATTTCACAAATCTTTAGAATATAATTTAGCATAAGGTTTTGAGTAAATATGCAACTCATTAGTTGCCGAGGAGAGGACCTAGTCTAGTCCAAAAATCAGTACGCGCCACATACTCGTCATCCGGCATGTGCACCTTTCTAAAATCCGTGAGAGAACATGTAGTCCGGGGTTCCATACCCTCAGAACAAGATTTATAACCATTACTTACCTCTACCGGGCACAACACTAGTCCACTATGATTTTTCCCCTCAAGTTAGCTCCCGATTGCTCCGAATCTAGCCAAAACCAGTTAACATCATCAATATATATCAAAGGAACTCAACCCAATCGAAATTTATCAAATTATACAAGAATCTCGAAATTCGGCTAAACCCGAGCCCCGGGCCCACATCTCGGAATTTGATATTTTTTACATCATTAGAATCCTCGTCCTCCCACGATTATATACATACCAAGAACACTAAAATCTGACCACAATTGCCCACTCAAATCCTCATAAGAAAAATAAATTTTCCCATGCACCCTTCTTCCCCAATTTGGGTCTAATTCCAACAATTGTGATGGTTTAATCACTTAGAAATCGACATAAAAACGAGTTATGAAGTTAAGAACCTTACCTCCAAGTGATTCCCTTAAATTCCCTCTTCAATCATCTCAAAGGTGCTCTCAACTCGCCAACAATGGAGAAAAATATGAGCCACTTTCGCATAACAGGCCTTTTAAACATTCTGCCCTGCTAATATATTTTCTTCACTGCGATCGCAAACATTGGCACGTGATCGCGAAGAACAATTATGCTGCCCCATAAAATTACCCTACGCGATCGCAGACATCCACACGCGATCGCGATTCATCAGGACATAAACCCACGCGATCGCAAACCACTCTACGCAATCGCGAAGAACAACGACTCAACTCACTCACGCGCCTCTTTAACTCTACGCGGACGCAAACAACACCACGCGATCGCACTGACCAACCACCCCATACTCACCCGATCGCGACCTCCACCACGCGATCGCATATAACAAAAATCCTGCCTCACTATATTACCCTACGCAATCGCAAGCATCCTCACGCGATCGCGTAGAAAAAAACCAGAACCTCACACCAGCAGAAATCTGCCCAGATTTCAAGCCAAAAGTTGGTCTGTTAACCACTCGAAACACACCCGAGGCCCTAGGGACCTCAACCAAACATACCAACATATCCCATAACATCATTCAAACTTAGTCAAGCCTTCGAAATACCAAAAACAACGCCAACAACACCAAAATCGCATCAAATTCAAGCCTATGAACTTTGAAACTTCCAAATTTCGCCAACTATGCCGAAACCGACCGAAACTCCTCCGATTGACCTGAAATTTTGCAGACATATCCAAAATGACATTACGAACCTGCTCCAACTTCTGGAATTCCATTCCGACCCCGATAGCCTATTTTCCACTGCCTACCGTAAATCACCAAAAACCAACTTTCGCCAATTCAAGCCTAATTCTACACCGTACACCACAAAATATTTTGAACACACTCCTAAGTCCCAAATCACCTAACGAAGCTATCCGAGCTATAAAATCCGCATTCCTAGGTTGTTCACCAATAGGTCAACTCTCAGTTGTCTTTCTCAACTATTAGGCTACTTTAAAAGGCTAAAGGCCTAAACTCTCACCATAACCATTCCGGACCCAAATCAACTGACCCAACACATCAAAAATAGGATAGCGATATATAACAAATGCAGATATGGGGGAAACAGGGTAAATCTCACGGAACGACCGGCCGGGTCGTTACAGGGTGATTTGTGTGGTATCCAATTTTTTGCTTGCACAGATTATAGAAGGACCTGGTTATTCTATTTGTTCCTAGTACTACTGTTGCAGAATAATAAGTACAGAAATTAAATAACACAAGAATTTTTACGTGGAAAACACCTAGCTCAAAAGGTGAAAAAACCACGACCTACTTCTCAGTAGAATTTTCCCAAACTCTTCACTAAATTACTGAGCCAAAAATTGCATTTACAAAAACTCTTTTGTAAACCTAGGACTAACTTTAATCCCTTGTAGCAAACAACCTCTAACTATTTACGACAACTTCAAGTTAACTCTAACTTGAATACACTGAGTACCTATTACAAATACTTCTAGATAAAGCTGAAAGGTAAAATATAAAACCACCTACTACAATTGAACTAGAATAAAGACAGACACTTGGAGCTGGTTCTTCTATCTGGTTCAAGTAGCTTCAGGTTTTCACACTTGAATCTCACACGAATTTCTTGCAAAATGCCTTTCTATTTTGCTCTAAATTCACGTTTAAATTCTGCTTTTGTGCATCCCTGTTAACTGAGAACATCCTGCAATAAATAGAGTTAGTAGATAAAGAATTAACTAGAGTTCTTAATGCTACTCTTCCTTGGTGGAAGAGTTTTAGTTAATCTCAACTCCTAAATCCCTCCTTATCTTGGATAATGTTCTCTTTGAGTAAGGAGTCCATCTCCTTATCGTTTATGCAATCTTTTCAATCAGGAGATATCTATTATGCCAGATTACGTTTATCTCCTGCATGTGCATCTCACGTGCCTTGAATCTTCCTGTGCCTATGTCTTCCAGTGATGGACCTAGTTCATTTCTGAGGTCATTTGTCAATCTTCAAAAATATTTTTTTCTTGGGCCAACAAATTCCCTCATTTTGATGATGACAAACTCTGTGCTTCTATAAGCTTAGGCCTGTTTCAACTTAGCACAACATCGACACAGTATTAGAGTAGTTTGCACTTATCATAAAGAACCATGTTCATTAGGTTATAAATATCACTGTTTAGAGTGTAAAGCACAACCATTTTCCCCCATTTTGGCATCATCGAAAAGTTGCATTAAAAATATGTGACTCCCAGAAATTAAAAGTTACTCATGGCCACTAGGGCTACTGCCAATGCATTCATGGATTAATCATCAATAGTCAAACTAAGAATTCAAACTATCAAAGAACTATAGGCAGTCAATTAGAGCAAAAACAACAAATTTCATTGATAGAGAATATGATTCTTCCACAATCCACAAAAAGAAACAAAAACATTTAAAAAAATGAGCAACAAAAAGAAACATCCCGAATCATGGTCACTGAAAGTTCTAGACAGGGCTAGGAAGTTAAGGCTTGGAAGATCTGGAGGCTTGGTTTTTGGTGTATTGAAGAATTACATCATCCTTCTCATTTTCCTTTGTGAGCTCAGTTCTGAGAGCATCTCTCTCAGATTCTACCTCATCCAATCGAGTCTTCAACCTTGCTATCTCAGCATGTTTTGCCCCACTCTCCTGCACTAGGGATCTTACCTTGTTATCGACTGGTGTCTTTTTAGATGAACCGGGTTCATTAGGAATTACATGGACCTCATAATCACAAGCAAGAAAAGTATTAATCCCAAAATGGTCTTTGCTTGTGCAATCTCCCACTTCTTCAGTGGCACCTTACAATGAGCAAGAACAGTAGCGAGAATGAAGCCATAGGGAATGGAATGGGCTTTGGAGTCGTTTATAACCCTATCTAGAAGTTGGATTATAAACCCATGCCAGTTGATCTGCCTCCCACTATCCAGACATTCCATCGAAACCAAGTCCATGAAGTTGGCAATGTGCCTCCTTTCCTGCCTAGGCAGCACACACTTGTTGATGTATTCAAACAACACCTTGTGGAGGGGGGCTTCATTTCACTTTTAAACAGCCTTGGGTTCACTTTCTTCTTCATTGTCACAGAATTCCTTGTGATGGTCAGGGAAGTAGGAAGAATTGTCCAGGCTTGGCCATTTCTGCCTTGTGTAATTATTGTACCATTCAGAAGGTACACCTAGTATTTCACCCAGCTCCCTTGTATCAAAACTTATTTGAACCCCTTTCACCAGGATGGTGACTCTTCCATCCTTCATCTCAGCATTGGCCATGAATTCAACAATTTCATTCCTTGCTAGTTTTCCATCTATCTAAAGGACCAAGTCCTTCCACCCTTGCACCTCTAGCTTTTCCAGCAGCAGGACCATTTCTTCTTCCTCCAAGTCATTCAGGAATCTACCCTTCAAGATAGTCCCTTTTGCCAAACTTGGCCATCTTGTCCTTTTCACTATCTGACCCATCCTCCTCTTCTCCACTTCATTCTTCTTCTTCATCAATCTTCACTTGTTTGGCTTTTACTGCAGATCTGGTCCTTTTATCCAGGGTAGAAGGTTCAGCAGACTTGGATACAGATGTAGACTTCTTAGATGAAGTCTTGGCTTTCTTGGGATTAGGGGTCTGAACCTCTACCTCAATAGTCACCTTTTTACCTTGATGGACCAGGTCCATCTCATCCACATCAACAGCCTCAACAGTCTCTACCACCTTTTCTTTCCCTTTGTCCATCCTCTTCTTCTTGCTTTCATCTAAAGCTTTCTGCAACTCCTCCTCACTTTGCTTCAGCTGACTCCTTATGTCTCTTCCTCTTGGGAGAGGAATTTCAGAAGTATCAGAAGGAGCAGCCTTCCCTTTCTTGTTGGCTCTTGCTGTGACAGGGGTCGTTGCTTTAGGAGTTCTCTTCTTCTTGGGTTTATAACTGTCACCTATATTTTTCAAAAGATTTTCTAGTGTTTCTTCAATAGATGAACCAGGTTCATCTGTTTGCTTTCCAAGATTTACCAGCCCTTCAGCAGCTTCTCCAGATCCACTTCCCCTTGTTTTCTTGCCACTTTCTTCCACCTTTTCTGACTCTGCTCCACACATAGCCATTCCACCAGTTTCAGAGGTGGGTGAAGAATCAACCACTCCTTTTCCTTTTCCCCTCTCATCACTTTGTAAACCCTTATTCTCTTTTTCTTTTTCTCTTTTATTTTACCTCATCTCCTTCTGGCCTCAGGAATTTTCGCATCCACCACAGACCCAACCAGTATAAACCTATTTTTTAGATTTTCAACCAAATCTGAGATGACCCCAGCAGAAGGGTTTGGGATAGATGTTACCTGCTCAGAGTAGGAAGACTCAGTTTCCCCCTCAATCGCCGACTTGAAGGAGTCATTAGAGTTTTGGGGTTCTTGGGCTTGGCTTTCTTGTAGCTGTGTATTCAATTTCCTTGAAAACACACCTCCAGCCATAGTTTTTCGAGCAAGTTTTTTTACTCGTCTTCTCCTAGGTTGAGGGGTAGTGGAAGATGAAGAGAATGGTGGGGGTGTATTAGGATTATCATCGGGGTTAGTCATTTTGCATTTGCTTTTCTAAGGAAGGAGATGGGTGGGCTGAATTATGGAAGCAGAGAGAAGAGAGAAATTTCGACGGTTTTTAGGAATTATGAGAGAATGGAAGGCATGATGATGAGGGATTTAAAGGGATGGGATAACTAATGAATAATGGCAGCTTTAGCAGTCAACTAGAAGTCTAATCAAACTGAAATTTCAGTTTTGAATAGACGGTTGAGGCCTCCCTAGAATCTAGGTGATTTAATTTGGTGAGGATTCTTTTAAAATGGAACTGGTTAAATTTTAATTGGATAAGTTTAAGAGATTTTGGACTTGGGTAGGACTCTGCTCATGATTCAAATATTAGTATTTCAAATTGTGCAGAGTGTAGAAAACATACCTTGTTATCCAGATGAACCAACACTGATGAACCAGGTTCTTCACTGAGAATCCTCTTGATCATGTCTTAATTTGCCAAAATAGAGAAAATATCATTAGAGACCAGTGAGTCATTTTAACACATAGCACAGGAGTTTACTATTTACAGTATGAGACTGAGGAAAAAATAATCTAGTTATTTACCCAAGTTCCAGATTTTCTAATCAATTTTTTTTCCATGTACATTCAGGACTGGTCCTTTTAGGTGATCTTAATCATCCCTAATTCCAACCCGTTCCTTTGAAAGTGATCTCTACTTAGGGCTTTTGTGAAGATGTCGGCTATTTGCTTGTCAGTGGCACAAAATTCCACAGTGATTAGCCCTTTTTCATAGTTATCCATCAAAAAGTGATGCCTAACATCTATGTGCTTAGTTCTCTTGTGATGAACATGGTTCTTAGTCATACTAACTGCACTAGTGTTATCACAAAAAATGGGGATACAACCAACATCAATTCCAAAGTCCATAATTGTTGTTTAATCCACAATAATTGAGCACAATATGAGGTATCAGCAACATACTCAGCTTCAGCAGTAGATAAGGCCACAAAATTTTGCTTTTTGGTGGCCCAAGACAAAAGACATGAGCCAAGAAAGTGTGCCATATCTGAGGTGCTCTTTCTATCCACAAGAAAACCTGCATAATCAACATCAGTATATCCCACAAGATTGAAATTACTACCTTTTGGATACCAAAGACAAAGATCAGTGGTGCCTTTTAGGTATCTCAAAATTCTCTTGACAGCAGTCAAGTGAGACTTTTTTGGATTTGCCTGAAATCTTGCACAAAGGCCTACACTAAGAACTATGTCAGGTCTACTAGTAGTGAGATACAACAATGAGCCAATCATTCCCCTATAAAACTTCTGATCAACAGATGAACCAGGTTCATCTATATCCAACTTTGTAGCTGTTGCAATAGGAGTCCTGATTTCTTTGGAATCTTCCATTTAAAACCTTTTAAGCAACTCTTTTACATACTTCTGCTGATGGATCATAGTTCCATTGAAATTTTGCTTAATTTGTAAGCCTAAAAAGAAATTAAGCTCACCCATAATGCTCATTTCAAATTCACTCCCCATTAGTTTAGCAAATTCTTTACTTAGCTTATCAGTAGTTGCTCCAAAGATTATATCATCGACATACATCTGAACTACCAGGATATATTTACCCTTTTATTTTATGAATAAAGTATTGTTAATTTTACCTCTCTTGTAGTCATGCTCAAGCAGAAATTCAGATAACCTTTCATACCATGCTCTTGGAGCCTGCTTGAATCCATACAGTGCTTTGTCGAGTTTGTACACATGATCAGGTTTTTCCTTGTTTTCAAACCCTGGAGGTTGCTTGACAAACACTTCTTCATTTAGATAGCCATTGAGGAAGGAATTCTTGACATCCATCTAGTGAAGAGTGAATTCCATGTAAGCAGTAAAGGCTAGGAGGAGTTTTATATCTTCCAGCCTTGCAACTGGAGCAAAAGTTTCATCGTAGTCTATGCCTTCCTCCTGACTATATCCTTGAACCACCAATCTTGCCTTGTTCCTTGTAATTGTTCCATCTTCATCAAGTTTGTTTCTAAAGGCCCACTTAGTGCCAATTACGATCTATCCATGGGTCTTGGTACCGAATGCCAAACTTGACTCCTTTCAAATTGGTTGAGTTCATCTTGAATTGCATTTACCCAGTCTGCATCCTGCAAAGCCTCAGCAACATTTTTAGGTTCAATAAGAGATAAGAAAGCATCAAAAGCACAAAGATTCTTTAATGAAGATATGGTTTTGATTCTAGAGGTTGGATCAGTAATTATGTTTTCAATGGGATGAGAACTTTGATATCTGTAAGGTTTCACAACCAACTAGTTTACCCTTGATGTTCCTTCATTGTTTTGTTGTTGCAGAATAGGTTTAGGGACAGGTTCCATTGAGGTTTGAGGGTCATTTCCTCTTTGTTATATTCCCTCTGTCATGTTGCCAGGGGTGGATGAACCTGTTTCATCACCTGTTCCTTCCTGTAGTGCAGCTTCAGTCTGGGCTGTGGTTTCAGTTAATTTTCTCACTAGCTCAATTGCTTCATTATCATGTTCCTGTCTCTTAGAAATGATGTTAGTTTCATCAAAAACAACTTTCACACTTTCTTCAACACACATAGTTCTTTTGTTATAGACTTTATAAGCTTTACTATGTGAAGAATATCCCAAGAATACTCCTTCATCACTTCTGGGATCAAACTTACCTAGGGAGTCTTTACCATTGTTGTGTACAAATCACTTGCATCCAAATTCCCTAAGATGGGATATGTTTGGTTTTTTCCCTTTAAGTAACTCATAGGGAGTCTTCTCTACAAGAGGTCTAGTCATGCACCTATTTATGATATAGCATGCAGTATTTACAGCTTCTGCCCAGAAACTATAAGCCAGTTTACTAGAAAGAAGCATAGTCCTAGCCATATCTTCAAGTGCCCTATTCTTTCTTTCAACTACTCTATTTTGTTGTGGAGTTATAGGAGTAGAAAAATTATGATATATGACATGCTCATCACAAAATTCAGCAAATTTACCATTTTCAAATTCAGTGCCATGATCAGACCTAATTGATGCAAGTTAATTACCTAGTTGTTTCTGAGTTTTTCTAACAAAGGAAGTGAACCCGTCAAATGCTTCATCTTTAGATGTTAGAAACAATGTCCAGGTAAACCTAGAGTAATCATCAATAAGCACCATCACATATCTCTTTCCACCTCTATTTAATGTTCTCATTAGACCACAGATCTATATGAACCAGTTCCATCGTTCTGGTGGTACTTACCACTTTCTTGCATTTAAAAGAGGATCTTACCTGCTTCCCCCTTGCACAAGCCTCACAAATTTTGTCTTCACTGAACTTAATGTTATGCAATCCTATAGTCCTTGGAAACTAATTTGTTGAGTTGATCAGACTTGCATGTCCAAGCCTTTTATGCCAAAGGAGGGGATCACTATCCATCACACTTAACCAAGTTAGTTCATTTTCTGAAAGTGTGGAAAAATCTATGATATATATATATATATATATATATATATATATATATATATATATATATATATTGTTCACTCTTTTTCCCTGCAAAACAATCTTGTCAGTGATGAGATAAATCACAAAACATTTAGTAGAGGTGAATGCTACCAAGTTATCTCTATCACACAATTGTGATACACTTATTAGACTGTATTTCAGACTGTCTATCAACTAGACATTCTCAATAGAATGAGAGTCATTCTTACCTACCTTACCAACCCCAATGATCTCACTTTTCTTCCATTTCCAAAGGAAACATTTCCTCCTTTGAAGTCCTCAAGTGAAAGGAACTGGTCCTTGCTTCATGTCATGTGCTTTGAGAGCCACTATCCATGTACCATATTTGGTTGCTCCCCTTCACTTGAACCTGCAAAAGGAAATCAGGGGTTAGTTTTAGGAACCCAAACTAGTTTGGTTCCTTTCTATAGGAAAAAGGATGAATTAAATTCTTTTAGTCTAACTTGGTATCCAATTCTTCCCTTGAATAAAATTTTTGTTCTTTTGGCTTACGTTTTCTTTTGCACTACATTCACTTTTATAGTGACCAGTTTTACCACAGTGCGTACAAATCTTGTTCTCAGGAAGAGTGAGTACTTACTTTTAGGATCCCACATAGGTAGCTGACTCCCAAAGCAAAGTCATTTTTTATTGCTACTATGATGTTACTGTAGCCATGACAGAGCATCAGAGGACCTGTTCCATTTACTAGTTTTGTCTAGTTCATGCTTGATCTTGCCTAGATCCTCCTTCAACACTCTTATCTGCTCATCCTTCTTATAAAACTCATCTTTTAGTTTACCAACATTTTCTTCTAGAGTGAGTTATGTGGAATCAACTGTCTTTTTACTTGTTCCTAATATCATAGGTTTTCAGATTTTAGTTCTAGGACATTTAATTCAAATGCATGAACCTGGTTCTTTAGAGTAGTATTTTCACTTACAGCCTCACTGACTCTGAGTTCCATGTTCTTACTTCACTTTTAACATCACACATTCCTTATACAATTTTTCCTTTTCATTGTTTATATCCTCAGACTCATCAATGAAGTCTAGAAGTAATTCAGGAAGTTTTTCTTTTGACAAAAACTTCATATTGTCTTTAAGATGAATTATACTTACCTCATATTCCCCATGAGATTCCTCATCGGATTCTCCAATTTCCATAAGTGCTTGTTCATATCCATCTTCATCATCTGAGTCCTCATCTGATCTTTCTCCCCAAGTAGCAATCATAGCCTTTGTTGATCCTTTGTTCTTCTTGGGATGAACCTGTTCCTTCTTTCTGTTTCTTCGTTCAGATCTTTCCTTCTTCCATTCAATTTCCCACTGAGGGAAGTTCTTGATGTGATGATCAGTCTTCCCATACTTGTAGCAGCCCTCGATTTTTCAGGAACCCTTGTTTTGTTGTAATTTCCACTTCTTGAAGAACTCTTTCCTCTCATTAGGTATTTCTTGAAGTCCGTAGTGATCATAGACATCTCATCTTCCTCAACAGCAGCACCTTCAGTGATTCTGAGTGACAAGCTTCTTTCCTTCTTGGGCACATACATCTTCATGGTTTTCCTTCTAAGTTCATAAGCAGTGAGATTTCCAATCAGCTCATCCAACTTAAGAGTTGCAATGCTCTTTGATTCCTGAATTGCAGTGATTTTGCTTTCCCAAGATACTGGCAGAACCCTTGTCAGAATCTTCTCAACTTTATATTCTTCAAGAAGAATCCTTCCAAGAGACTTAAGTTCATTGGTCATTGTGGTGAACCTTGTATACATCTCTTGGATGGTTTCCTCTTCCTTCATGGTGAAATTCTCATATTGAGAATACAGTAGAGTTCCTTTGGACCTATTCACTTGAGGTGTTCCTTCATGAGCCACTTTCAAAGTGTTCCAAATTTCCTTAGCAGTAGTACAACTTTGAATTCTGTTGTACTCGTCTGGACCAAGTCTACACACAAGCCACTTCTTGGACTTGGCATTCTTCTCCCATTTTCTCAAGTCCTCAGTAGTGCAGTTAGCTCTTATTTTTGGCACATCTACTCCTTCAACATTCTTCTTCATGGTAGCCAGAGGACCATCAGTGACAATGTCTCATAACTCATAATCTTCTCCAATGATGTGGTCTGTCATTCTGTTCTTCCACCAGGAGAAGTACTGGCCATTAAAGAATGGTGGCCTAGCAGTTGATTGTTCTTCCCAATTTCCAGGTGGTGCACTCATCTTGATCTTCTCCGAAGAGTGGTGGCCTAGCAGTTGATTGTCCTTCCCAATTTCCAGGTGGTGCACTCATCTTGATCTTCTCCGAAGAGTGGTGGCCTAGCAGTTGATTGTCCTTCCCAATTTCCAGGTGGTGCACTCATCTTGATCTTCTCCGAAGAGTGGTGGCCTAGCAGTTGATTGTCCTTCCCAATTTCCAGGTGGTGCACTCATCTTGATCTTCTCCTAAGGTGTTAGACTCTTCAAAGATAACCCGCTCTGATACCAATTGATGTTTTATACTTCAATACCACACAAGAGAGGGGGGTAATTTGTGTGGTGTCCAATTTTTTGCGTGCACAGATTATAGAAAGACCTGGTTCTTCTATGTGTTCGTAATACTACTGTTGCGGAATAATAAGTACATAAATTAAAGAACACAAGGATTTTTACGTGTAAAACACCTGGCTCAAAAGGTGAAAAAACCACGACCTACTTCCCAGTAGGATTTTTCTAAACTCTTCACTAAATTACTGAGCCAAAAACTGCATTTACAAACACTCTTTTATAAACCTAGGACTAACTTTAATCCCCTGTAGCAAACAACCTTTAACTGTTTGCGACAACTTTAAGTTAACTCTAACATGAATACATCGAGTACTTATTACAAATGCTTCTAGATAAAGCCGAAAGGTACAATATAAAACCATATACTACAATTGAACTAGAATAAAAGACAGATACTTGGAATTGGTTCTTCTATCTGGTTCAAGTAGCTTCAGGTTTGCACACTTGAATCTCACACGAATTGCTTGCAAAATGCCTGGCTATTTTACTCTCAATTCACGTTTAACTTCTGCTTTTGTGCATCCCTGTTAACTGATAACATCCTGCAATAAATAGAGTTAGTAGATAAAGAATTAACTAGAGTTCTAATGCTACTCTTCCTTAGTGGAAGAGTTCTAGTTAATCTCAACTCCTAAATCCCTCCTTATCTTGGATAATGTTCTCTTTGAGTAAGGAGTCATTTTCCTTATCATTTATACGATCTTTTCGATCAGGATGTATCTATTATGACAAATTACATTTATCTCCTGCATGTCCATCTCACGTGCCTTGAATATGCATGTGTCTATGTCTTCCAGTGATGGACCTGGTTCATTTCTGAATTCATTTGTCAATCTTCAAAACTATTCTTTTCTTGGGCCAACAATCACACAATCATGACCTCATAATATTTTTCATCATGAAATAATCACGAGTCATTCTTGTAGTGCATAAAATACACATAAAATCTCTACATTGCTCTCAATTTAGTCTTCAACGTACCTACACATAAAATAAACTCAATTAAGCATAAATATGGTATAGTTTAGTATTAAAGCACTTAAAATGTAAGGTAAATAATGTACTAAAATATGGAATTTTAGCCAAACATCAATACCCCACACTTAAACGTTGCTCATCCTCGAGCAATCAAACTACACTTATAGACACGACCTTTTTAATAAATTCTCCTAACTCATCACACCAAGAATCTTTAAAATAGACTAAGCACAAAGGGTGTAACATCTTCACCTCAAGATTTGACTCACAAGTACCATGCATTATTCACCACTCACTCACTTACTCTAACATAGAGGTCAATGACATTACTTTTCCATCATGAATCATGTGCCCTCACACAACAAAAGAGAGTAGTTCCACACAATAAAATTTTAGAATACTTAGGAACTCAAGATAGAAAGAATTCACTCTCAGAAATAACATTCATATTCCACAAAAGATGCACCATAAGCTTGCCCGTAGTGTAC
>ML422943.1:0-12806 GCA_005239525.1 Nicotiana knightiana | reverse complement strand
ATCTGCAAGCTCAGCAAAAGAGTCAATAGAATTTTCAGGGAGAAGAGAATACCTGGTTAGAGCTATAAAGACCCGTACAATTTTCTCGTTTTAAAATAATTCCCGAATGAGTCCCCGAGTTATTTTTATTGTGGAAATTTTTTAAACGGACCTAAAATGAGTAAAAGTAGCCCGAGACTTAAAGGATAAAATTTTTCAGAAAGTAGGTGTTATGCGACACACTATGCGATAACATAATATGTATGCGGACCGCATAATGGTCGCATACACGGGCAGATCACTGTCCCATTTGAGGTCAACTATGCGGTCCAATATGCGATCGCATTTCAGTTCTGCGGACCGCATAGCTGTCGCATTGTTGCCTTTGATTTTGGGAGGGAAGTTATGCGACGCATTATGCGATCGCATAACGTGTATGTGGACCGCACAATGGTCGCATACCGGGACAGTGTGTTTTGGATTTTGGCCCATCTTGAGGGCTATTATGCGGTCGATTCTACGGACCGCATGTCAGGAATGCGATCGTATTCCTGACCGCATTCTTGTGTCGGGCTCCTATTTTTCTAATTTTAAAAACCCGAAATCAGTTCATTAAAATACCCCTCCCCTTCATTTTTAACCATTTTTATGATATATTAGAGAGAGGAAAGAGTGGTTTCTAGAGAGAGAAAGTCCCAACTTCATCAAATTGGTCTTCCTTCATCACTCAAGCTTGGAAATAATCAAGTAGAACACAAATTTCTTCACTCTAAGAGGTAAGCTTCTACCTCATTAACCTTAATTTCCAGATTTTTGTTAAAATGAAACATGGGTAGGATAGTTCGTAGAGATGGGGTTAAGAATCTTGCATGCATGTACCCAATTTATCATAATCTAGTAAAGGAAAATAGGTTGGAGTAACCTTTCACTAAAAATGGGTTATTTAGTCTAAAGGAACACCTAGTGTTTGATAGAAAGCTCAAATGAGTTCAAGACACATTCATGATTCCTAATCCTAAGTTTAAATGTGCCGCATTGTGTATTAGATTGAATGTGCTAGAAGGTCCGGTGATTTGAGATAGAAATTAAGGAGAAGTCCCGATTCAAGGCATGCATGGCTAACTTTAACCTTCGTAGAATCCTCTTGTTGGGTCCGAGTATACGACATGTGTACCTTGTTTGGAAATATGTGAATTGATTGTTCAAATGTGTTGAGACGTAAGATTCTATTCTCTGATTGTCCTAATTGACTGTCATGCTACCGTGCTATATGAGGTTGTGAAAAGTGTTTTGACGTGCCTATTTCATTCTGTGCAAAGCTCGTAAATGCTAAAGGGTATCGATATGAAAGGATGTGTAATGAATGAAAGATTATTGATGTGCCCAAGTGTGGGAATGCATATAATGGCTAAAAGCCGTGCATGGAAAGTAATGAAAAAGGGTATTGTGAAATGATGTAAATAAGTTGAACGATTATGGCAACACCGTGTACATGAATTACTACTTGATCAGAGTTATGGTGCCTTGGGCCCAAATAAATAAATTGTTGATATGAATTTGTATTCCTTGAAATGATTATTCTTGTGATGTAATTGTTTGTGGTTGTTGTTGTGAGAAATATGATTGTTAGGTGGGATCGGGTTGCGCGCCGCAACACAAACTGATAAGGGTAATGAGTTGTGAGGTAATAAGGGTGGCCGAGGTAATAAGGATGGAATGTGATCATTATCACTACTGAAATGAAAATCTATGAGCTTTTGAATATGATGATGTTGAAAGGGGAAAAAGAAGAGATTGTGAAACTTGTTTGATCTTGGTTGTTTCTTTCCACGTGCATTGATTAATTTGTTCTATTGTTGTATCTTAATTATGTACTGTTTGATCGTACTTGGGATAAATTTTGTTTATACATACTAGTATTATTCCACAGTACTAACGTCCCTTTTGCCGGGGGCGCTACATCTTTTACATTGATGTAGGTGGGTCCATAGCAGGTTGCTCAGCTCGCAGTTAGTGGTGCTTTCTCCTCATAATTTTTCAGTTGTACTGTTGAGCCCCACTTCCTCTCGGGGCCATGTGTAGTTCATGCCATCTCCTTTTGAGTATATTATGTATTGTAAGGTATAGCCGGGGCCTTGTTGCCGGCAAGTACTGTATAAACTCCTAGTACTCCTAGAGGCTCCGTACACACTATGTGGGCGTATATATATATTTTGGGCAGTGGTTGTATTTTCTCGTAATCGTGGTCCGTATTGGGAAATGTTGTATCTATTATGTATGTTTTGGGAAATATAGTATAATAATGTAAAATGAGGAAGAATTGGATTTATTGTGGTAATCACTCACTTCTAAGCTTATCTCACTGTTTCACATAAATAATGTATGTTATAAACACGGGGAAACATGTTGGGTAGAAAAGGCAAATCAGGTTCGCTTGACTGGGGTCACCCGGTTGAGTGCTGGCCGCGTCCCTCGATTTTGGGCACGTGACAAGAGCCCCTTTGGTAAGTGTTTCCCCAAATATTTTGACAAGGACTGATTCAATCTCTTGTTTCGTTAAGTCGTTGCCTTTTACCCCAGTAGTGAAAGCAGTCACATGGTCGCGTGGGTCAGTTGTTCTATCNCCTTTGGTAAGTGTTTCCCCAAATTTTTTGACAAGGACTGATTCAATCTCTTGTTTCGTTAAGTCGTTGCCTTTTACCCCAGTAGTGAAAGCAGTCACATGGTCGCGTGGGTCAGTTGTTCTATCATATTTGGGAACGTCAGGAATTTTAAACTTCTTGGGTATAGGCAAAGGTGCCGCACTTGGCTTCCACGGTTGTTGATAATATCTATCAACATCGATGCCTTTGATGACAGGTGGTACACCAGGAATTTGTTCAGTGCGATCGTTCTGCTCCTTCATCTGTTTCTGCATGGTTAACAGTAAATTTTGTAATTCTGAGTTATTAGATATACCTGGTCTCGTTTCGAGAGATTCATTAGGAGTATTTCCTCTTCCTGAGTTTTCCAACCCATATTGAGGATTTTCCATGGTGATGGTGTTATTGGGGGGTGGCGTTGGCGGTGTAGGCAATGCTGCTGGTAATCCTCTCGCAAATTCTCGCAATAGTTTGATCATTATTACCATGGTTATTATTGGATCTTTCTGGGGATTGTTCCCTCGAACCACGTGGGGTTCCTGAAGGTGATGGAACCGGGGTTCCACTTCTTTGCTGGTTGTTGTCGTTGGGGTTTGACATAATTCAAAGGATATCACTTGGAAAGTAAACAAAGATTATCAGATTCCCGGTAACGGAACCAATTTGTTTAACCAAAGAATTAGACCCTTTGACTAAAGTTTATTTTTAAGATGAATACGGGCTACTGATAATCAAGATAATGGGAAAAATGAATAATAGACAATATTACAGAAATAAAAGATCGAAGTTGATTGTATTCGAGAATCAGATGCCTTTACAAGCTGTATTCCCCTCCCTTATATAGGAGATTCTTATAACGTACGACTCCTGCTATGGTTACTCATTAATGACTAATTATGACATTAATGAGGGGTTACAAAGGATAACGGTAATAGGGGTTTATTTACATAACATCCGAGTAATCAATTGTGGATCCTTGAATCTGCCCATAGCTTTGTCTAGATTCATTCTGACCGTGCCTCTCTCCCATTTTGATCAACTTAAATTTTCCGTGGCTGATAAGTTCGTGGGTTTACTGAACCGTGCCCCTTTGTACCATACCTCTTCAAAGAGTTACGTCCAGCTGCCGTGTTTTCCTGTGTCCACGTGACTGGCTGAGTTGTCAAAAGCTGGCTTACGTGTGAAACTCTTTTTTATCAATACACTCCTGTGTCCACATAACTGGCTGAGTTGTCAAATATTGGCTTACGTGTGAAACTCTTTTTTACCAATACAGATAGTCCCCCCACTTACCATATATTTATCGATTAATATTTGGTAAGTGGATACTCATTTATGACGAGAATATTTTGCTGCCGCTTTACCTCGAAACATTGTATCCTTCTCTGAACCATAGGCATTGTTTGTCACTTCCATTTAATGCTCATACCACGTGTCCTTCTCGGATTGGTTCTGCATTTACTCGGCACCTTTTAGGGCTTTTCGCGGCTGTGTCAGTCCCGAAGTGACACATTCAATTATGACTTTTCATCATTATTTTTCTTTTTTTCCATGTTTGACGGTTGTCCTTAAGTATAAATACCTTTCTTCTTTTCTTTGCTTCCACAAAACACTTTCTAACTTTGTCTTTGTAAAGAACTTTCTTCTTGCCTTTGCAAACATATCTTCTTCAAATCAACCTTCGGGAGTAATATATATTGAAAATTTAACGCCATCTTCTGCTCCGACTAGGAGTCGGAGGGGTGGTAGACTTAGGAGTATAGGATCCACTCCTTCGAGAGGCTCCTCTTCTTCTCAGATAGTCCCCTCTCCTTCCGCTAGATCTCTAGTTTCTCCGAGGTTTAGGACTTCTCGGTCTTTTTCTAGAGGTAGAGGTGAACGCCTTCGTGAACCTGGAGTTGATGAAATTGTCCCCGGTGAGTTTGTCTTTGGTAGAGATAATCAAGTTCTTGTAGACCAATCTTCTTCCCTTGAGAGTTTCGAAAGGTATCCAACCCTTATAACTGAGGGTCAGATTTCCCTTGTTCGTAGGGAGTGTTTTTGGAGGCCTGATTTCCCTGTCTATATTCCGAATAGTAGTCAAAGAATAATGTCTTACAAGACAGGATATTCTTTTGCTTATACGTACCCTTTTACTCTAGGGTTTAGAACTCCCATTGATCCAGTCATAATTGAATTCTGCCATTTTTTCAATATCTGCTTAGGAAAAGTTGGTCCGCTTGTGTGGCAAGTTGTCGCATGTCTTAGGAGTTTAGCTTCTTTAGCCTCGGTTCCTTTTGCTTTCAACAATATTATTCATCTCCACTCTCCTACCTTGTTTCGTGAAAGGTTTTTTACTCTGACTACTAGGAGCGAAAGAGTGCTGGTAACCCCTGGAGATGATAAGGATAGGGGTTGGTACCTCCGGTATGTTGCTGTACCCACTGTTGGTTTAGTGGGTGAAGAAAATATTCCCTTCCCTAAGAAGTGGAATCGCACACGTGAGTATTCTTTAAATCACATCTATTTACTTTTCCTCATTCTGACTTGAGATGTTTTACTAACACCGTATCTGTTTCTTCTTCTCTCAGCAATCATGGATACTGTTGAGAATGTTTCCGATATCTGTGATTGGGTAGAAAAATTGTTGTCTGTTGCTCCTTTAGAAGAGATATCTTGGAAGTACCTCACTGGGAGGTATGGTTGGCATGTAAAGGCCCGGGGTAAGTGAAGCTTTTGTTCTTGCTTCTTTCCTTATTCGATCTTAACTTTTTCCCTTTTGATAGGGTTCTCTGCTCGTGGGGTGTCTGCTTCATCTATCCTGAAGATGTATTTGGATCAGGCCCAAGAAATTATTGTTGGTTCATCTTCCTCGAAGAGGAAGATTAGTGAGTCTCGTTCCGTAGAAGAAGAAGAAGAAGAAGAAGGTGCTTTAGTACACAGGCCACTGAGAAGGCGGGTGGTTTCAGATGATGAGTTTACACCCTTGACCTTGCCTTCCATGTCTGTGGTTGAGCCCTCTACCCTTGAAGATGTTTCACATTCCCCCATTCATAAGTCTGTGGATTGCATGTTCCATGAAGGTTTTGATCTTGCTCCTGACGATGTCCCTTTGGCTGCTGTCTTTCCTACTTCTTTAAGAGAAACTGTCTCATCTGCTCCTTTGGCTATTACGGCTTCTGCTGTTGCTTTTCCCGTAGCTTCTTCAACTCTTCAACCCTCCGTGCCTGCTGCATTACCCGTGGCTTCTCCAGCTCTTCAACCCTCCGTGCCTGTTGTTACTTTATCTCTGCCTGCTTCCATGCCTTCCGCTAGGGAAGTAGGGTCTTCCAGCAGAAAGATGTGGCATGTGGAAATAGAGGTTCCAACTGAGGGGAATCTTTTCAATAAAATGGGTGAGCCGAAGTGTGGCTCAAAACTTTGATAGGTCCTACTGAGAAAGCCAACCTAGCCAGCCACAGTGCTCTTACATGGGCCAATGAAGTTGTGCATACTTCTTTGAAGGTATGATGCAGGTTACCTTCTTTCATTTTCGTATATGAAATTTATCATATCTGATTGGTTTATTTCTTGTAGATTAATCTTATAGGCATGGAGCTTATGAAGAGGATCTCAAATACGGACTAGGAGACAAAAGAGTTGCAGGCCGATGCTGATAATTGGAAAGCACAATATGATAGCTCAAGGATTGACATGGATGCCTTAGAAGAGGAAATGAGTACCTTGAAGCGGCAGATGAGGCTCATGGCAGCAGAACTGGCAGTAGAGAAGGCTTCTTCCAATCAAGCTGATAAAGACAAGAGTGTTCTGGAGTCCTCATTTGCTGAGCAGCTGTCCCGCGCCTCAGAGGAGATTAGAGACTTGAAAAACTTGTTGGGGCAGAAGAAGGAATACTCACGCGAGCTCGTGCAATCACTCACTCGTACTCTGAGGACCTTCGTAAGGCTTTAGATAAAGTTCAAACTCTGGAGGAGTCGATTGTACCGTTAAGGGCCGCCCATGAAGCTGCTGAAGTGGAGAAGAACAGATTGAGAGCTGAGCTTCAAGTATGGGAAAGGGATTATGAGGATCTTGAAGAGGTGGCTGATGTTGATGTGAGCTGGGCGTATATGAATTCACACCTTGACACATTACGGAAATGAGTCAAGAGGGTTTCGACCTTAGTGCTGAAATAGCTAAAACTAAGGAAGCCATGGAGAATGCTCAACAAGGTCATAACCTTTCTTCACCTGATGGTGAGACTCCAGTCGCTCATGCCTCTTAATCCCTAGTTGCTCCCGCTCCTTCTACCAGCAAAGTCAACCCCCCTCCTGAAGAAGTTTAGTTGGTTCACCCCTCTTTTTTTTCTTTGTCTCAATTGGTGGTTACCCCCAGTCCCATCGGGGGGTAAATTTGGATTTCTTTAAAGTCCCCAAATGACAACTTAGGGGCACCTCAATGTATATATAAAATTCGATACGGCTAAGTATAAGTTAATACTTAGTTTTTGCTTAACCGTTTTAATATATTAACGTTAGTATGACTTTTGTTGAGTTTCCGTTTCACTCTTTAAGTCTTTTGCATGCTTCATTTTTCGAGGTTTTAGTTTTACCTCTGAGTTTTGCATGTAGAATGCTTTAGATTACTCGTACCTTTTTGTAATAGGCACGGTCTCATATTAAATATGTGCCTTTTTGTAGTAGGCATAATTTATGGAAGAGGGCCCTTTATAATTGGCATGAAGAAGACGTCTCAACTTCATGATAATGCAATAGAGTTATAGGAATTTTACTAATGTTTAAGAATGTTTCCAAGGAAAGTTTTTTGTTTGAACTTCCATGACATTTTACATGTGTTTTATTATCGTGTAAAACTCATGTTGCAACTGTTTTTGTTTTAACAGATTTGATATACTCTTGTATTTCGTAACTATTTTTCATAGGTAACAGTTTTTCGATATTAATATAAGGGAACAACTGTTTTTCACTAGTAACAGTTTTTATAAAGATTGGGGTTTTTACCCGCAACTGTTTTCGTTGGAAACAGTTTTCTAATAAGCACGAGGGAAATGTTTTCTTATTCGTAACTGTTTTTATTTGATAACAGTTTTTTGAACAAATACAAGGATTTAGATCTTTCATCCATAACTGTTTTATTTGATAACAATTTTTTGAATGAGTACACTGATGATGATCTTTTACCCCTAACTGTTTTTGTTACAACAGCTTTGAATAAGTATAAAGATGTACATTTCTTTCTTGTGACTAATATTTTGCCGTTCAACCTGAACATGTTCGAAGGTTTTGGCTTTTTGCATTAGGCTTTGTATTTGGATGACTCTTTTGATCTCTTTCGATTCTGCTCGTATCACTTGTCTCGTTGGGTAGATGGATCTTCAGGCTCGAGCTTTTGACTTTCTGATAGTCTTCTTTGCTTCGTCTTAGCCTTCCATACTGTATTGTCCCCCAAGTGTTTGAGCTTTGAAGAATGAGATCTCGAGAACTTGATTATACCTTCTTTGTGGTCCTTTTCCTGAAAAGGAAAAACATTCCAGACTCGAAGCTATATAGTTTTTTAGATGATGACTGCTTAACCCTTTAAAATGTCCATCAGAAAGTGTAACCCTAGACCAGGAATTGTGTTATTTCCTCGCGTCTTTGCAGGTCATATATCATCATCTGGTGATGGGCTAGCTTTATGCGTATCATCTAAAAAAGTTAGTAAAATTTTTAAATATTCAAAATAAAATCGAACGTGTGATACCTGACCGGGCGTATTTATTTTCCTTAGAAGTAATACTTCTTTAGTTGGATGGCGTTCCATCTTGTTGGTAGAACTCTGCCGTCCATAGCTTCCAACTCATAGGTTCCTTTCCCAGCTATGCCTCAGATTTTGTAAGGTCCTTCCCAATTTAGATTTAGCTTTCCTGCACCTGCTTCTTTTGTTGATTGAAAGGCTTTTTTGAGGACGAAGTCCCCAATCTTGAAGTACCTGAGATTAGCTTTACGGTTGTAATAACGCTCTATGATTTGCTTTTGAGCTGCCATCCATATCAGTGTTGCTTCTCTCCGTGGTTCGAGCAGGTCCAGATTAGTCCTTAATTCGTCGTCGTTTGCTTCCTGCATAGGTGTTGTGAACCTTATGCTTGGTTTACCAATCTCCACAGGTATTAAGGCTTCTGAGCCATAGACAAGTGCGAACGGAGTTTCTCCCGTGGCTATTTTTGAAGTTGTTCTATATGCCCATAGTACCGCTGGTAAATCATCAGGCCAGTTTCCTTTGGCTTTATCCAACCGCTTCTTTAGATTGTTGATGATGACCTTATTCGTTGACTCATCTTGACCATTAGCCATAGGGTGGTACAACGTTGAAGTGATCCGCTTGATTTGCCAGCTTTCGAAGAATTCTGTGATTTGCGATCCTATGAATTGTGGGCCATTATCGCACACGATTTCCTTTGGTATTCCAAAGCGGCATATTATGTTTCGCCATAAGAAGCTTTTAAATTCCTTTTCTTGCACTTGTTTGAACGCTTCTTCCTCTACCCATTTTGTAAAATAGTCGGTTAGCACGAGCAAAAACTATACCTGTCGTTTAGCTGTGGGAAGAGGTCCCACTATGTCCATACCCCACTTCATGAAAGGCCATGAGGATATTATTGGATGCAATAATTCCGCTGGTTGATGCATGTTATTGGCAAACCTTTGGCACCTGTCGCTTTTGGATACGAAGTTCTCGACTTCTTCTTCCATCTTAGGCCAATAGTATCCAGCTCTGATTAGGGTTTTCACTAAGGATCTCGCCCCTGAGTGATTTCCACAGTGTCCTTTGTGGACTTCTTTCATCACAAATTCCGTTTGGTTAGGTCCGAGGCATTTAGCTAGGGATCCTTCGAACATCTTGTAATAAAGCAAATTGCGAATAAGGTAGTACCATGCAGCTTTGCGGTGAAGTGCTTGAGTTGCTTTCCTATCTTCAGGTACGGTTCCATTCTGCAAAAAATTAAGAATTTCGTTTCTCCAATCCCAGCTTAAGTTGTTGAAAGTTACCTCATTCCTGTCCTGGTCGATCATCGAATGAAATAGTTGGAGGACAATTGCATTGTCTTTGTTTGTTACTTTCGTGACTGCTGCGAGGTTAGCTAATGCATCTGCGTCTGCATTTTCCTCTCTAGGTATTTGCATTACCTTCCATGTTTTGAATTGTCTCACGAGCTCTCATGCTTTTTCAAGATACTGTTGCATTCGAGTCTCTCGAGCGTTGTAAGTCCCTTATATCTGATTTACTACCAGTTAGGAGTCGTTGTTAATCACAATGTGCTCGATTGAGAGTTCCCGTACGAGTTCAAGCCCTACAATAACAGCTTCGTACTCTGCTTCATTGTTAGTTATAGGATAACACTTGATAGCTTGCTGTGTCTTTTCACCCGTGGGTGATATTAAGACTATGCCTAAGCCGACACCTTTTATATTTGAGGAGCCATCGATGAATAGGGTCCATAGGCCCGGATTAGCACCGTTAAAAAGTTGTAACTCTTTTTCTACTTCAGGGATAATGCTATTACTAAAGTCAGCAACAAAATCAGCTAGTATTTGAGACTTAATTGCAGTCCTAGGCTGATAGATTATTTCATGCTCACTTAATTCTATGGCCCACTTGGCTAATCTTCCTGACAATTCCTGTTTATGCAGAATATTTCTTAAAGGATATGAAGTCACAACGGTGATTGGGTGGCATTGAAAATATGGTCGTAATTTTCTAGATGCCATTATTAAAGCTAAGGCTAACTTTTCCAGATGTGGATATCTAGTCTCAGCATCTAGCAAAGTTTTACTTACATAATAGATAGGTGATTGCTTACCTTTTTCTTCTCTTACCAGTACTGCACTTACAACAATTTCTGAAACAGCCAGGTAGATGTACAATCTTTCCCCTTCTTTTGGCTTTGAAAGCAGCGGTGGTTTCGATAGATAAATCTTCAGATTCTTAAGGGCTTGCTGACATTCTTCAGTCCATTCGAATTGATTCTTCTTTTTGAGAATTGAGAAGAATTTGAAACATTTTTCGGAAGACTTAGAAATAAATCTTCCCAAAGCTGCTATTCTCCCTGTTAGTCTTTGAACTTCCTTTTTATTTGTTAAAATATCAGGTATTTCCTCTATAGCTTTAATTTGAGCGGGATTTACCTCTATTCCTCTGTTCGATACAAGGAAACCCAAAAATTTACCTGATTGCACTCCAAAAGCGCATTTTTCTGGATTTAGCTTCATATTATACCTGCGTAAAATATCAAAAGCAGTAGAGAGATGCTGGAAATGGTCTTGTGCTTGTGTTGATTTTACCAACATATCATCAATATAGACTTCCATCGTCTTTCCAAGATGTTCTTGGAACATTTTAGTCACTAACCTTTGATAGGTAGCTCCAACATTTTTCAAGCCAAAAGGAATAACTTTATAACAGTAAGTCCCCCTGTTTGTAATGAAGGAAGTTTTTTCCTCATCTGAGGGATCCATTTTAATCTGATTATTACCAGAATATGCATCTAAGAAGCTTAATAATTCATGACATGCTGTGGCATCAATCATTTGATCTATATGTGGCAACGGGAATGAATATTTGGGGCATGATTTATTTAAGTCAGTATAATCTACGCATACTCTCCATTTACCATTCTTTTTAGGTACTATCACGGTGTTTGCTAGCCAGTTAGGGTACGTTACCTCTCGTATCGAACCAATCTTCAAGAGTTTCTGTACCTCTTCGTCAATCACTTGGTTCATGAATGGTCCTTGCTTTCTTTTCTTCTGCTTAACAGGTACGAAGGATAGATTGTCATTTAGTTATGAGTCATTACTTCTGGTGGGATGCCTGTCATATCTGAGTGGGAACATGAAAAGTAGTCTGCATTAGCCTTTAAATAATCAATTAACTTACCTCTTCGGTCGGGGCCCAGCCTCGTACCTATATACAATTTCTGTTCAGGCTTTTTTTCAGATAATGGAACAGCTTCGAGCTCTTCCGTAGTTGTTTTGACGTGCTCATCTTCCTCCGGTTCATGAATGACGTCCGGTATAGAATCAGCATCCGTGCGGTCTAATGCACCTTCCGTGGTAACTTGATTCACCTTCTCGTAAGCATTTTCTTTCGTACCCGTTTCAACAATAATACCTTCCGTAACTATTTGGGTAGTAATTTCTTCCATGCCTGTTTGGGCGGTGTTACCCGCTTGGGAGATTCCTTTATCTCGTGATTCTTCTACCTCTATTTTCTTGTTGTAGTGTACCACAGAGTTTATATTTCTTGCGATCTGCTGATCGCCTCTAATTTGTTGAATTCCCCATTCAGAGGGGAATTTAATTACTTGATGCAAGGTGGAGGGTATTGCTTTCATGTTGTGTATCCATGGCCTTCCCACGGTTACGTTATAAGCCATGTTAGTATCGATGACTTGGAACCTGGTATTTTTANTTTTCACGAACCTGTTTTCCATGTGTAATTGTGAACTTTGTGATTGTTTTGCAGACCACTCCGTTTACTTCTTCACCTCCGTGTATCACGTTGACGGTTCGTTTTGGAGAAGGAGGCTTTGGGGGCTCCTCCCTGTTCCTCATGTATGCCTGTTTACCTTTATCACTAAAATTTTTTGTTAAATAGCCCTGTTTCAATATATTTTCTACTTGACCTTGTAAAAATCTACAATTCGCAGTTTTGTGCCCATGATCGTTATGGAATTCACACCAGCGATATGGGTTCCTTCTATTTGGATTTGATCACATCTCTTTGGGCCACTTAACCTTGTCTCCCATGTTCCTCGATATTGAGACAAGTTCGGTAGTACTTACATTAAAGGTATGATCCCCAATTTGACTATTACCTCTAGGTCGTTCATCTCGATCTTTTCTTTTCTGAGACTACGTCTCTTCCTTGTGGTCTATAGTCCGACCTAGTGTTTTTTAATCTGGAACGAATATCGCGTCCCGAGGGTCCTAAGTAAGGATCGTACCTATTTTTACCTGATCTTTTATCTGATTCAGGACGTCTGGATCTGGAATGATCTTCATCTCTCGAACGAGCAATGATATCTTCTTCTATTCTGAGTTTAGCACTATACCTGTTATATACATCATTCCATGTTGTAGCGGGGAATTCTCTTAGACTTTACTTAAGTCATCTCGTGGCTTCTGAGCTTTTATCGTTTAGGTTGCTTGCAAATGTCATGGCTGC
>ML422941.1:285-43970 GCA_005239525.1 Nicotiana knightiana | reverse complement strand
AAAAAGCTTTAAGGGGCTTTCGAACGGGGGAGGGAGGTGGGTGGGTGGTGGTGGGTGATGCAGAAAAATAAAAAAATTGAAAATTGAAAAAAATATTAGGCAACTATATAAATTTCTAGATAAGTTGGGTTGAGATCCCTTTATTTTGGGTGAGTTTCATGGGTTGTATTTGAGCTGTTTAATGGGTCAGAACTTGGGCTCAGCCCAAATAAACCCATGAGTTAAAATATTTTTAGCTCAACCCATTAATATTTGGACGGGCTGAACGAGTTGGGCGGGTTAAATATATTTAGGCTGAAATTGCCACCCCTACTACAAATATAATATTAGTAGAACTCCTTTTTAATTGAAAAAGCTTGGTGTTTAAAGATATTTTGTCAGCAGCAAAGAAAAATTACTCCCTTTCCTCAAAGTTCAATTATCAAATTCACAAAGATGGCAATGGAAATTCAAATCTCTTATAGGGCGAAACTCATATACCTGTTTCCAGTAGTTATGATTGAGGCGTGGTGAGGATTGTTCATGGATATAAGTAGATAGTTTGCCGTAAAGGTATGCTAAGGCTATCCTTTCTTTATTTTTGGCATGATCCAAATTATACAGAAGAAACGATCAAGCGCACGGTTTCCATAAATTACTCTATTCGTAGAAATACTAAGAGTGTATATATTCTTGATTTTCCCATGTGATTATCATTATCTTCTGTTCATGGGTCCCAGAAAAATACGTATTTGATAATGTTTATCCAAAAGGCATATTGATTTTTATGGCGTCTCGAGAATATTTTATTAACGTATTTCTTATGCATTTCATGCATTTATACATGTACATTGACCCATGACTCAGACGGCTCTATATACGCGTATATATGTATTTATAGGGATGTATATGGGATATGGGAAAGGTTATGGCGTTATATACGCACCACCACCTGATCAGTTGGTATACGTTGATGATTTTCCCACAGTGGCCGAGATGATATGATGGGATGCTCTCAGAGGCTGATGATGTTATGAAACATGTACCTATGCACGACATGATATTCATACGCATATGCATGACATTATAAGCATTTCATGATTTACAAAGTTTTCTAGACTTACAAGTTGAGTCATTTACTCTATATTTCTTCCATGTCTGTTATGTACTTATTTATGTACCTTACATACTCAGTACATTATTCGTATTGACGTTCCTTTTGCCTGGGGACGCTGCGTTCATGCCCGCAGGTCCCGATAGACAGGTCGAGAGTCCTCAAAGTAGGCTATCAGCTCAGCGGAAGATGTTGGTGCGCTGCATTTGCTTCGGAGTTGCTTGTTTGGTTAGTATGATTTAGACGTGTATAGTTTGGTATGGCGGGACCTTGTCCCGACCTTTATGAAAATTACGTGTTCTTAGAGGCTTATAGACAGATGTTATGTACGTAAAAGATTGTATGGCCATGTTGGCCTATGTTCAGTATACGAGTAGTTATTTTGGTCCTATAGGACCGTATGTCTTATGTATAAGTTGGTATGTTGTATTCTACTTATCTCATGGCAGCCTTCCTGCTCAGTTATCTATGAAAAGTATGACATGAAAAGATATGTTATGTTGGTACTTGATTGAGTAAGGTACCGGGTGCCCGTTGTGGCCCATAGGTTTGGGTCGTGACAGAACGCGCGTGAAGGCATCTTTGGAGCATCGCTTGGCTTGCTCGGAATTTGGTATTGGCTTGTTCGAGGTAAATAACTCTTCTAAACTTTGTGCCGAGTGTATGAAACCCCATAATACGTGTTATGTGATTGGTAATGAGGTGATGCACATGCTAGTTGACGGGCATGTGGGCGTGCACCCTGTAAATTGTGACTCTGTGCTTCCATGGAACTGTATAGTGGCCCTATTTTGTTGACATCTGTGTTTTAACCACATGATAAAGTAACTGAGCTGTCAATTATGCTAAATATCATGTTTAGGCTTTATGCTGATGTTTTTAGGACCCATAGTGGTCGTTTTTTCTGCCATCTCACTGATTTCATTGATATTTCGTACTCAGTCATATCTATGCATTCATATCATATCTCAATCTCAGTTGTTGTTTATTAATACCTCATACAATTGTTTTCGGGCTAGTTTCATAACATTGTGAGCTCGTGATTGAGACTGGAGAGATTAATGGTTGAGTAAGGCTGACAACATGATTATGAGTGACGGTTATGGGATCGGGTTGCACACTGCAGCATGTTATATTGATTTATGTCTGGATCTGGCTTATGATTGTGCTTGGGCTGTAGGAGCCCATCCGGAGTCTATACACACCCCAGTGAGCACGGTTGATTATATTGAGGGATCTTTTCCGAAGCATTTATATGCCTGGAGATGGATCTTCTCCATGGGGCCGGATTGGCTTTTCCTCAGTACTGAGTAATATGGTCAGTGATGTATATATTTCGGGATGGATCTTCCCTGGGCCGTATGGGCCATATACAGTACCGAGTGGTTGAGCATGATGAGTGGAAGCATGAGATAGTGAAATAGAGTACTCTGAGAGTGTGAGTACATGATTCATCTATGAGATACATGGCATTGGCATGCACACATGACATATAGGCATAGAGATGTATTTTTTCTCATGTTGTACGGGTTCACATCATTTATGACTTCTTACACATATTGATATGTGAGCATAAAGAGGTGTTTTACACTTGTTAACTGGAAAGAAAATGAAACATCATATTTATTGTGGAAAGAATATTTGGAAAGATTACAGTTTTCAAACTTACTTGTATTTTATAACATTTTCGGTAAAAGATTTAGGTTTTCACTGAGATACTTGAAAAGCATGACTATTTTTCTGAAACTATGAACGAAATGAGCATTTTATTTATGAGATACCTCTCATATACTTGTCTTAAGCTTTTATGAACTATTGTGAGATCTTGGCATTGAACCCGGCCTTGTATTAGCTCGTCACTGGCTTCAACCTAAGGTTAAGTGTGTTACTTACTAAGTACATGGGGTCGGTTGTACTCATACTACACTTCTGCACGTGTTGGGTGTTGATGTTGCTGTGTTTTGATGGGAGCTGGATTGAAGATGTACATGTGTCTCGGTTGTGGTTGCCCCTTATTCGTGGTAGCTTTAGGTCTAAAAGCTCTGTTTATGTACTTCTCAAATGGACTATGTATTTATTTCATTTCCGATTTGTAAATTCTATTCTTAGAAGTTCATGATTTGTATTTTTTAACAGACTATAATTTGTACTAGTTAGCTTACCTAGCGGGTTGGGTTAGGTACTATCACAATTAATGGATTTGGGATCGTGACATTTGTCGAGCATAGAATTATTTTGACTCTATTTCCCGCTTGGAGTACACACCTAGGATCGGAAGTAAAAAAGTAGTCTTTATAATTTAATATTATTCGAGAGCATTTCCATAGTTAAGCTTGAAAGCAATTATCACGTTGAGTACTAAGAATTGATCAGAGTTAAATTTCCGAACAAGATTGGAATTTCATGAGTGAACGAGTATTCAAATGTCCAATCTTGCTTAAGAAAAAAAACCTTCGCAATAGTAGCTAGGGCTATGGGTCCTAATATGACCTATCTGCATGAATACTTCAAGTTATTTCATCCTCACTAAATTTTAAATATCTTTATAAGTGATATATCTTTCAATTGTTAAAAGTCTAAGCGTTAACAATTTTAATCAACACCAAATTAACTCCTGGAATTTGTTTATTACATAAATACAAATTAGAACTCTATATTGAAATCTTGACCGAATTTTCACTACTATTCCCAATTATGCAAAAACAAATAAGACTCTAATTTTGTTAAAAAATCTCATCAGTTTTTTTCAAAATAATTTGAAATATGTTTATGATTTGCAATATAATCACAATGTCAATCTCAAAAGATGAACAAAATTTTTGCTGAGACATGACTTCTCACATGAACAATTAGATATTGTGCTTATTAGAAGAATATTAATGTCGACAACAAAATATTTAATCATGACAAAGTGGTCAAAGAGACAGAAGGAAACAAGCACCAAAAATATTATTGATAAAGAGATGTTTAACAGGGTACACATGTACCACGCACGTACACTAAAACTAATTGTATTTAAACTATTAAAGCATCAAGAATAAATAGTTTTAATGTCAAGGAAAAGTAGAAGATTTTTCAAATTTTATTAATGCCGCTTTATTTTAAATGACATAATAATACATTCAAGAGTAAATACCTATACAAAAAAGGGAAGAAGCCCTGTCAAAAATAAGTATATAATATTGACTGGATTTTATACCATTCAAATTCTAAATTACTTCTTGAAAAGATCATTTTCGTTGAATAAAGTTGTACATATACTATTTTTCCAAAACTATGATTTTGTTGGTCTTAAGCTTAGTGTAGCTTAATTTTAAGCTTAGTCTAGCTTAATTTTAAGCTTGTTGTAGCTTAAAGAGAGTGAATGAATAATGGTGGGAAAAGAAATGGAGGGAAATGAAATTTTGAATTAGTGCATTTTGTCCCTCATTGGAAGAATGAAAGAAAATCTATGTGTATATATAGAGAAACTCTTCTTTTAGCTCTTAAAGAGTTGAGAAGAAGGCAAACCCCGCGCTGTCGTTGCTCGCTCGGCTTCGAATTCGGATTCGGTCAAAGATTGGTTGATTTATCTTTTTGGACAAAATTCTTTTCAAATTATTCAATTAATTAATGGAAAAGTTTCAAATCCGGAATGACCCGCGACCCGATCCGGTCCGACCCGTTTTAAATTTTCCGCAATATTCATACCTGTTCAAAACAGTCATGGCTGTTCTGAAAGGATTCAAATCTGTTCCAACAGCTATGGTTGTTCTGAAAGGTTGCAAAACCTTTTCAGAAACAGTACTAAATTGGCTATAAATATACCTTGCATCCCAGAATTTTTACTTACTAAATTTTTTGATCTTCTTCTTCTTCTTCTGCACAAAATATTCCAGTGTGTTTTACAGCCTTCGAGTAGTTCGTTGTTCACCGGCGTTTTTGGTACCAACACTGCGGTGAATTAAATCATTCTATCCTAGGAGGATATATTCCAACACCTCGGGTACTTGAGGGGAATAATTTCCTTAAATACACACTGTGTATTCAGTGGGCTCAATTTATTCTTATATTATTTTAAGCTAAGGATGCCTGGACTAGCGCGTCCGCGCTCAGCACGCGCTAGTGGTCGCGCTAGTTAGGTTTCTCACTGTCCCTGATAAATTCTTCTAGCGCGGCCGTGTTAATCCCGCAATTAGAGTCTGCGCTAGTAAAGTTTCTTATTATTTCTGTATTTTCCAAAACTTATTATTATTTTATTTTACATCAATACAGATTACTAACAAAATTTTCATTATTCATCGCCAAAAAGAATGTGTTGTAATTCAATACATTGGGTAATCTCCGTCTGAGGAAATGTGCTAGTCTAATGGAATTTGTAAGCGACCAGCAATGCCATATTCTCTTAATTGCTTTCAAACTAAAGTTTTATGTTCTCATATCTATAAGGGAAATTTTCGTTCTTATACCATATAGGAAATTATATTACTGAATATGTTCATAATTTGCATATCACCCGCCATGTTAAGAGTATTTCTATAAAGAATAGACAATTCATTAAATAAGGAATCATTGTAGCTATAGGCTTCCTTATTTAGGCGCGCTAATATTGGGAAATTAAAGATTTTTTCAGATATTTCATTAAATAAGGAATCATTGTAGCTGTAGGCTTCCTTATTTAGGCGCACTAATATTGAGAATTTCTTAATTAATTGTCTGGTTTTAATGGATTCGATCTCATCTTTTTAAAATGTTTAATTACTTGGAACTCAACTGAAAGAATTAAAAATATACAAGTTGTTATAGGCTGTCAACACTTACGTCTAACGTAACAATATTGCAGATGCGTGTTAGTAAGAAAAAGGTGGATGATTTAGTACTGTTTTGGACAAAAATATGTATCTAAAATGTGAAACATACATTTCAGGGGAAGCATTTCAAGTCCAAATATGTACCCAGTTTGTAGATATTTTGTAGATAAATTGTAGATTATTTGTATTCTGATTGTAGATATTTTTTTTTCTTTCTATTTTCACAAATAAAAAATGACTAAAACTTCTACAAATCTTCTGCAAAAAACGCAATTATGTAAAAAAAACCAATTATGCTACAATTGAATGGGAATTGGGATATTAAAATTCAATGTACCCAGTTTGTAGATAAATTGTAGATTATTTGTATTTTGATTGTAGATGCTTTGTTTTCTGTTTTCACAAATCAAAAACGACTAAAACTTCTACAAATCTTTTGCAAAAAACGCAATTATGTCGAAAATCCCAATTATGATACAATTCTGTGATTCTCCTATATGTTCTTGTTACTCCTTACGAGACTGCTATGCTAAATATGGAATCCAAAAAAACATGATGAAAGGATAGATCTTCCTAAGCAAAATCCTCCCATGAACTATTACAAGAAAATTAACTTTTGCCAACAATTGAAGCATCAAAAGAAAAAGATAAAAAGATATGTTCGAGCTCAGAACATATTGAGAATCAAACTCTGGGAGATAAACCTTAATGTGAAGGAAACCGAAATCATAACCATCAAATCAACCAGGCTTGTGTTGATCTTCCCGGGGCACAAAAACACTGAGACAAGATTTTAGAGGTGCCGACAATGCTTTGGCTATGGAAGAAATAATGAGATTTTGACACAGAAATCGTGGGTGTGGGAGGGAAACATGGGTGGAGGTGTGAGAATTGGAGAGAGAAATGTTGGGGTAGAGGGATTAGAAGAAATATACGTTACCATTAAATTAGGAGTGTAATTAATACCCTTAAAAACCACTAATGGTATATAATTGATAATTAGGTATACTAAATATAATTATATCAAACCTTAAACATTGAGAGTAATACAGGCTTTTATATGGCATAGGAATATAAAAATTCCTATCTATAAAGTGCAAAGGAACAAAATCTTTATTTTTTTCAACAAAAAAAAATAATCCATAAACTTCCCACTTTCTTGGCGCAATGTACAGTAGGATTACTTTTGCCAATAGAAAAAAGACCAACGAGAACATACATCCCTAAAGTATAAGTAGTCAATACAATTTGATTAAACGAAATTGTACGTATCACTTTATATAAACATAATTGATATACACATAAGAATTTGTAAGTACAATCAACAATATACTAATTTTATATGAAACTTAATGAAATATAATATCTTGAAAACTGATGTCAGCTTCATCAACCTCTTACAAATAATATTTCTTATATTGTTTTCCCATCTAAGATTTGCAATAGTTTTAGGAAATTACACGTGTGAGGCACGTCACATACAGACTAGTTATCACGACTCAAATTCTCAATCACGGAATCATGATGGTACCTAACACCATACTTGTTAGGCAAACCGATATTAAAAAATTACTAACCATTTTTCTTTTAAAGTTACTTAAACATAATAGGACAATTCAGAATAAATGCGAATAAAGATCAATAATTGAGCCGAACCACGAACTAAATATATAACTGTAAAACTACCACAGGGTCTGGTATCACAATTCACGAACTACTAAGAATACTACAAATGATGGCTGAAAGAAATAATGTATCTATTCCGAATGTAGTAAAACAATCTCTATAAAACTAAGAGAAGACTCCAGGAATCTGCGAACGCCAGTAGATCTACCTCGTGTCTCCGAACAAAACGCGCAACTACTGATATCTCCTAACTCTGGTCAGTACCTGGATCTGCACAAAAGAGTGCAAAGTGTAGTATCAGTACAACCGACCCCATGTACTGAGTAAGTGCCGAGCCTAACCTCGGCGAAGTGATGACGAGGTTAGGACAAGACACCACCTAAAATCTGGACATCGAAATTATGCTAATAGGAAATAATAGCAATTTAAGAATGTAAACAACAATTAATGGGAGAGGAGCATGCAATAGGGAATTTTCAACATACGGAATGAGGAAAACAATAAGGTAAACACAGATAGTGATAAATAATAACTTTAGCAATTAAAGATGGAAAGTAAACTTGCACGGCATCACCCTTCGTGCTTTTACTCTCAGCCTCACCAAACAATAAATAGAATACATGGCATCACCCTTCGTGCTTTTACTCTCATCCTCACAAGATTATAATTAAGAATTGCACGACATCACCCTTCGTGCTTTTCATTCTTCACAATCTCATCAAATCATCAACAACATAAAAGGGGATTTCACGAGAAATAGTATTTCATCATAATTTCTATCACCATTTAATATTTCAATCTCAACTTAATATTCTCAAAGGAATTTCACAAGAAATCAATATTTCATCATGGTTACTATCATCATTTATCATTTCAATCTCAACTCAATGTTCTCAACATTTCACTAACAACAATAACCACAGATGATGGGCTTTAAGACAACCAGAATAACAAGAAATAACATTTACTCGCATGGTATGACCTGATCACAACGTATAGGTACTCATCACCTCACCTATATATTGGATTTAATAAACAAACAGGTAACAAGTAGTCATACAATACCTATTCCCTCAAGCTAAGGTTAGACAAAACACTTACCTCAATTCCGCAGGCCACTCACTGCTCAATTACCGCCTTTCCTTTCGAATTCACCTCCAACACACTCGAATCGAATTATAATTAGTTTAATATTATTAATTAATGCTAAAGGAACCAACTTTATTGAAATTTTATGATTTTTCTAAGTTTTCTCAAAAAAAGTTAAAACCCGACCCCGACCTCGAGACCGCTTGGTCCAAAATCGGGGTTCAGACCAAATTATGTTTACCCATTCACCCCCGAGCCCGAATATGTAATTAGTTTCGAAATACGACCCCAATTCGAGGTCAAAATTTGATTTTTACAAAATTCCCTAATTCTACCGAAATACTACCATGAAAATTCTTGATTGTGGATTGAAAAGTGATGAAAATCATTGACTGGGTTTTCCTAAGTCCAAACACTCTGTAGCCTATCCGAAATTCACCCGAGCCCTCGGGGCTCTAAACCAAACATGCACGCAAGTCTAAAAACATCATACGGACTTGTTCGTGCGATCAAATCATGAAAATAATATTTAAAACCATGGATTTAACCTCAAAACTCATCATTTTTCTCAAGAACGCTCAACTTTCACTATTTTTCAACCGGACGTTTGAATCACGTCAAATCAACTCCATTCTTATCAAATTTCACAGACATGATGTAAACATCATAACAAACCTGTATCGAGCTCCGGGACCAAAATACAGACCTGATACCAATGGTTTCAAACATTAATTTCATTTCTTTATTTCATTAAAAATCCAGCAAAATAATTTCTTTCAAAAAATTGATTTCTAAGGCTAGGGACCTCGAAATTCAGTTCCGGGCATACGCCCAAGTCCCATATTTTACTGCGGATCTCCCGGGATCATCGAAACACAGATCCGGGTTCGTTTACTCAAAATGTTGACTCAAGTCAACTCAAACCAAACTCTAAATGTTAAAAATTACTATTTCTCATATTTTCACATAAAAGCTTTCCGGTTTCACGTCCGGACTGCGCACGCAAATCGAGGTAATTATAATTTGTCTTTTTATAGCTAATAAGCCTAGAAAGAAATCTAAATTCATAAAATGACCCCTTGGGTCATCACAATCTCCACCTCTAAAATAAACGTTCATCATCGAATGGACATAGAAAATTACCTGAATTGGCGAACAAGTGTGGATATTTACTATGCATGTCCGACTTGGACTCCCAAGTAGCTGCCTCAACAGGCTGACCCCTCTACTAAACTCGAGCTGAAGGGTAACTCTTAGACCTCAACTGACGAACCTGCCGGTCTAAAATGGTTACCGGCTCCTCCTCATAAGTCAAATCATTGTCCAATTGGACAGAGCTAAAATCTAACACGTGGGACGGGTCACCATGATATTTTCGGAGCATAGATACATGAAATACCGGATGTGCGGAGGATAACCCTGGAGGCAATGCAAGTCTATAAGCTATCACCCCCACTCCATCAAGAATCTCAAATGGCCCGATATACCTAGGGCTGAACTTGCCCTTCTTCCCATATCTCATGACACCCTTCATGGGCGATACCCGAAGCAATACTCTCTATCCAACCATGAATGCCACATCACGAACCCTATGGTCAGCGTAACTCTTTTTCCTAGACTGATCTGCACGAAGTCGATCCTGTATAATCTTGACCTTATCTAAGGCCTCTTGAACTAAGTCTGTACCCAATAACCGAGTCTCTCCCGGCTCAAACCACCCAACTGGCGATCTACACCATCTACCATATAATGCCTCATAGGGAGCCATCAGAATGCTCGACTGATAACTATTATTGTAGGCAAACTCCGCGAACGGTAAGAATTGATCCCAAGAACCTCCAAAGTCGATAACACAAGCGCGGGGCATATCCTCTAGAATCTGAATAGTACGCTCGGACTGACCGTCCGTCTGAGGATGAAATGTTGTGCTCAGCTCAACTCGGGTACCCAACTCTCACTGAACTGCCCTCCAAAAGTGCGAGGTAAACTGCATACCTCGATCAGAAATGATAGACACGGGCATACCGTGAAGGCGAACAATCTCTCGAATATATCTCTCTACCAACCGCTCCGAAGTGTAAGTACTTGCCACTAGAATGAAATGTGCTAATTTAGTCAGCCTATCCACAATAACCCAAACGGCGTCAAACTTCCTATGAGTCTGTGGGAGTCCAACAACGAAGTCCATAGTGATACGCTCCCACTTTCATTCAGGAATCTCTATCTGCTGAAGTAAACCATCGGGTCTCTGATGCTCATATTTCACCTGTTGGCAATTCAAACAACGAGCCACATAAGCAACAATATCCTTTTTCATCCTTCTCCACCAATAGTTCTATCGCAAGTCCTGGTATATCTTGGCAGCACCTGGGTGAATAGAATACTTAGAACTGTGAGCCTTCTCAAGGATCAACTCACAAAGGCCATCAACATTTGGCACACATATACGACCCTGCATCCTCAAAACACTGTCATCTCCAACTGTAAATTTCTTGGCACCACCGTGCCGAACTGTGTCCCTAAGGACCATCAAGTGCGGGTCATCATCTTGTCGATCTCTGATACGCTCGAATAAGGAAGACCAAGCAACTGTACAAGCTAGAACATGGCTCGGCGAAATATCCAACCTCACGAACTGATTAGCCAACGTTTGAATGTATGAAGTTAACAGTCTCTCACTAACTGGAATACATGCAAGGCTGCCCATACTTACTGCTTTTCTACTCAACGCATCGGTTACCACATTGGCCTTTCCCGGATGATACAATATAGTGACGTCATAATATTTCAATAACTCTAACCATCTCCTCTGTCTCAAATTAAGATCCTTTTGCTTGAACAAGTACTGGAGGCTACGATGATCCGTGTAAACCTCACACAGCACGCCATAAAGATAGTGCCTCCAAATCTTCAACGCGTGAACAATGGATGCCAACTCTAAGTCATGGACCGAATGATTCTTCTTATGAATCTTTAACTGCCGAGACGCATATGTTATCACCCTGCCATCCTGCATTAATACCGCTCCCAAACCTACACGGGAAGCATCACAACACATCATGAAAGATCATGAACCTGATGGTAACACCAATACCGATGCTGAAGTCAAGGCTATCTTGAGCTTCTGGAAGCTCGCCTCACACTCATTCGACCATTTAAATGGGGAACCCTTCTGAGTCAGTCTCGTCATCGGGGCTTCTATAGACGAGAACCCCTTCACAAAATGACGGTAGTATCCCGCCAAACCCAAAAAGCTCCTGATTTTCGTGGCTGAAGTGGGTCTAGGCCAGTTCTTGACTGCCTCTATTTTCTTAGAATCTACCTGATTACCCCATGATGATATAACGTGACCCAAGAAAGCTACTGAGTCTAACCAGAACTCACACTTTGAAAATTTTTCATACAACTGATTATCCCTCAAAGTCTGGAGTGCTATATGGAGGTGTTGTTCATGCTCCTCCCGATTGCGGGAGTATATAATAATATCATCAATGAACACAATTATGAAGGAATCTAGATAGGGCTTGAAAACTCAATTCATCATATCCATAAAGGCTGTTGGGGCATTAGTCAAGCCAAACGACATCACCAAAAAATCATAGTGCCCATACCTTGTCCGAAAGGCTGTTTTGGGAACATCGGACGCCCTAATCTTCAACTGATGGTAGCCCGATCTCAGATCAATTTTCGAAAACACACTGGCACCCTGAAGCTGATAAAATAAATCATCAATTCTCGGCAATGGATAATTATTTTTGATAGTAACTTTATTCAACTGCCGGTAATCTATACACATTCTCATCGATCCATCCTTCTTCTTCACAAACAAAACCGGTGCACCCTAGGGCGAGACACTAGGCCTGACGAAACCTTTATCAAGCAGGTCTTGCAACTGATCTTTCAATTCTTTCAATTCTGGTTGGGTCATCCGGTATGGAGGAATAGAAATGGGCTGAGTGCCCAGAGCAATATCAATACAAAAATCGATATCCCTGTCGGGTGGCATCCCCGGCAGGTCTACAGGAAACACTTCGGGAAACTCCTAAACAATAGGCACTGACTTTATTGAAGAAATCTCGACATCAGAATCACGGATATGAGCCAAATAAGCCAAACATCCTTTCTCAACCATGTGACGAGCCTTGGCATAAGAAATCACTCTGCTGGAAGAATGACCAGGAGTCCCTTTCCATTCTAACAGAGGCAATCCCAGCAAAGCTAAAGTAAATGTCTTGGCGTGACAGTCCAAGATAGCATAATAAGGTGACAACCAATCGATGCCCAATATGACATCAAAATCGACCATGTCAATAAGCAACAGGTCTACACTAGTTTCAATACCCTCAATGATGACTACGCACGAACGATATACACAATCTACAGTAATAGCCTCCCCCACCGGCGTAGACACATAAACAGGGACACTCAAAGAATCGCGGGGCACAACCAAATACAAGGCAAAAGAGGATGACACATAAGAATAAGTAGACCCCAGATCAAACAAAACTGAGGCATTTATATTGCAAATGGAAATGATACCTGTAATGAAAGCATCGGAGGACTCCGCCTCAAGTCTAGCTGAAAATGCATATAATCGGGGCTGGGCTCCACCACCCTGAACCATGTCTCTAGGACAACCTCTGATGGGCGTACCTCCACCTCTAGAGTGGATGGCCTCCACCCCTAGAGGCCTGACCTCCACCTTTAACAATCTGTCCTCTACCTCTGGCTACCTGAGCCCTACCCCTGGTTGGTTGGGCAGGTGGTGCTGGAACTATAGCACGGGAATTCTGATACTGAGAATTATTTGTCACGAGGACAATATCTGGCAATGTGCCTTGGGTCACCACAAGTGTAACAAGACCTCGGCTGCTGAGACTGCTTGCCGGCCAACTGACCTTGTCGACCAGTATGACCACCCTGAACACTCTGGAGAGGGGGTGAACTGATAAGAGCGGATGGTGCACTGTAGACTGGCTGAGTAGAAGGAGGCATATAAGAACCGCGACCACTTGAGGTACCATGTGAAGACTGAAGTGCTGAATGGAATGGCCTCTGCTAAAACTAACCCCGCCTCTAGATGAGGCACCACTGAAACCACCGGAATGGTGAGGCCTCTTGTCTGATCCCTGACCTCCTATCCCAAGGACCGACTCAACCCTCCTGGCCACATTTGCCACATCCTGGAAAGAAATCTCAGTCCCTATCTTTTTGGCCATCTGCAACTTGATGGGCTGAGAAAGGCCCTCAATAAACTGTCTGACCCTCTCTCTCTCTCTGTAGACAACAAAAGAATAGCATGTCTAGCCAAATACACAATACGATACTCATACTGGGTCACAGTCATGCTGCCCTACTGAAGTTGCTCAAACTGACGGCGCTTCTCCTCTCGAGTAGTAACAGGCAAAAACTTCTCCAAAAAGAGATGAGAATATTGATCCCAAGTCAAAGCAGGTGACCTAACTGGTCTAGTCAGCAAATAATCCCTCCACCATTTCTTGGTGGAACCAGTCATCTGAAACGCAGCGAAGTCGACCCTAGTGGTCTCCAAAATACCCATATTACGAAGAACCTCATGACAGCTGTCCAGATATTCCTGAGGATCCTCTAAAGTAGCACCACTGAAGTGAACAGGTAAAAACTTGATGAACCTGTCCAATCTACGCAAAGCATCGGTGGACATAACTATCCCATCAATGGGCGGTGCTAGAGCAAATGGTTGTATTACCCCAACTAGATTGGTTGCTAGGGTCTGAATCTGAGGAGTTGTCTGAACAGGAGTGTGGATAACAGGAGTCTGGACCCCTCCTCCAGCCTGAGATACGGCTGCTGCAACAGGGAGTGCGCCAGTCTGGGATACACTCTCCATAATGCCCACTAATCGGACCAAAGCATTCTGAAGTACCGAGGTAGTAATAAAGCCCTCCGGAACCTGAGCTGGTCCAGCTAGAACGGTCTGGGCTAGAGTCCCCCCATCAATCTCAATCTGGGGCTCTGCAGCTGGGGCTGCAGTATGTGCAACGGGCTGAGTCCTGTCTCGGCCTCTGATGCGGCCTCGGCCTCTGCCCCAAGTAGAAGCTACTGCTACTGGAAAACCAGATTGTTAGTTAGCGGTAGAAGAAGCACTTGTTCTCGCCATCCGCGAGAGAGTAGAAGAGTTCAATCAGTATTTGAGATACCAAGAATCGCACGACAGAGTAGAAATAAAAATGAGTTTGTTCCTAACTTCATAGCCTCTGAGAGATAAGTACAGACATCTCTGTACCGACCCCTCAGACTCTATCAAGCTTGTTCGTGAATTGTGAAACCTATGCAACCTAGTGCTCTGAGACCAACTTGTCACGACCCAAATTCCCAAACCACGGGATCGTGATGGCGCCTAATACCATACTTGCTAGGCAAGCCGATATTAGAAATTTACTAACCATTTTTCTCTTAATGTTACTTAAACATAATAGGACAATCAGCGAATAAAGATCAATAATTGAGCCGAACCACGAACTAAATATATAACTGTAAAACTAACCCAGGGTCTGGTGTCACAATTCATGAACTACTAAGAATACTACAAATAATGGTTTGAAAGAAATAATGTATCTGTTTCGAATGTAGTAAAATAGTCTCTATAAAACTAAGAGAAAACTCCAGGAAAAGATCTACATCGTGTCTACGAAAAAAATGTGCAACAACTGATATCTCCTAACTCTGGTCAGTACTTGGATCTACACAAAAGAGTGCAAAGTGTAGTATCAGCATAACCGACCCCATGTACAGAGTAAGTGCCAAGCCTAACCTCGACGAAGTAGTGACGAGGTTAGGACAAGACACCACCTAAAACCTGGACATCGAAATCATGCTAACAGGAAATAATAGCAATTTAAGAACGTAAACAACAATTAATGTGAAGGGAGCATGCGATAGAGAATTTTAAACATACGGAATGAGGAAAAAAATAAGGCAAACACAGATAGTGATCAACAATAATCTTAGCAATTAAAGATAGAAAGTAAACTTGCCCGGCATCACCCTTCGTGCTTTTACTCTCAGCCTCACCAAATAATAAATAGAATACACGGCATCACCCTTCGTGCTTTTACTCTCATCCTCACCGGATTATAATTAAGAATTGCACGGCATCACCCTTCGCGTTTTTCACTCTTCCTCATAATATAAATAAATAATGCACGACATCACCATTCGTGCTTTACACTCTTCCTCACAATCTCATCAAATCATCAACAACATAAAAGGGGATTTCACGAGAAATAGTATTTCATCATAATTTCTATCACCATTTAATATTTCAATCTCAACTTAATGTCCTCAAAGAAATTTCACAAGAAATCAATATTTCATCATGGTTACTATCATCATTTATCATTTCAATCTCAACTCAATGTTCTCAACATTTCACTAACAACAATAACCATAGATGACGGGCTTTAAGACAACCAGAATAACAAGAAATAACATTTAATCGCATGTTATGACCTGACCACAACGTATAGGTACTCGTCACCTCACCTATACATTGGATTTAACAAACAAACAGGTAAAAAATAGTCATACAATACCTATTCCATCAAGCTAAGGTTAGACATAACACTTACCTCAATTCCGCAGGCCACTCACTACTCAATTACCGCCTTTCCTTTCAAATTCACCTCCAACACACTTGAATCTAATCATAATTAGTTTAATATTATTAAAACCCGACCTCGGGCCCACTTGGTCCAAACTCAAGGTTCGGACCAAATTCCGCTTACCCATTCACCCCTGAGCCCGAATACGCAATTAGTTTCAAAAACCGACCCCAATTCGAGGTCAAAATTTGATTTTTATAAAATTCTCTAATTCTACCCAAACCCTCAATTTTTACCATGAAAGTTCTTGATTTTGGATTGGAAAGTGATGAAAATCATTGGGTAATTGAAAGAGATAAGTTTAGAATTAATTATCAACACTTTGGGAATGAACTTTAATGAAGAAAATCGTCTTTAGGTCTTCTTAGTTCGAAAATATGGAGGAAATAGGGTTGGGGTTCTAATTAAGTGAACCCACTGCCCGACCTCGCACCTGCGATAATCGCACGTGCGGAAGGCTTCCGCTTCTGCGAAAATGGACTGGGCCTTGGGGGACGCACCTGCGGAAGGTTCTCCGCTTCTGCGTAGGAAATCTCGTATCTGCGGAAGAAGGGGACCTGGGCTTGGCTCGCACCTGCGGGCTCCCGCTCGCATTTGCAACCAAAGGCTCGCAGGTGTGGGCACACCAGAACTGGTGCACCAACTGAGTTTTCCTAAGTCCAAACACTCCGTAGCCTATCCGAAACTCACCCGAGCCCTCAGGACTCCAAACCAAATATGCACGCAAGTCTAAAAACATCATACGGACTTGATCAAATCATAAAAATAACATTTAAAACCATGTATTTAACCTCAAAAGTCATCATTTTTCTCAAGAATGCTCAACTTTCACTGTTTCTCAACCGGACGTCCGAATCACGTCAAATCAACTCCGATTCTTACCAAATTTCAAAGACAGGATGTAAACATCATAACTAACATGTATCGAACTCTGGAACCAAATACGAACCCGATAACAACGATTTCAAACTTTAATTTATTTCTTTATTTCATTAAAAATCCAGCAAAATAATTTCTTTCAAAAAATTGATTTCTAAGGCTAGGGACCTCGGAATTCAGTTCCGGGCATACGCCCAAGTCCCATATTTTACTGCGGACCTCCCCGGACCTCGGAACAGAGATACGGGTCCGGTTACTCAAAATGTTGACTCAAGTCAACTAAAACCAAACTCTAAATTCTACAAATTTCTATTTTTCATATTTTCACATAAAAGCTTTCTGGTTTCACGCCTGGACTGCGCACGCAAATTGAGGTATTAAAATTAGTCTTTTTATAGCTAATAAGTCTAGAACGGAGTCTAAATTCATAAAATGACCCCTTGGGTCATCACACTAGTTTATAATAAAAATTTGGCTATAAATCGGGCTGGTGCACTGGTGGGCCAAGACCCAATCCGCTAACTGGGCCATTTTCTGGAGGAAGAAAAAAGGGAATCTTACAGAAATGTCTCAAATAAGTCTCAACTTACCAATCTCTAGCCATTAATCATAGACTTACCAAAACTAGCCAAACACATATAAAAATAAAAAAATTCAAATAAATATAGTTCTTTCTCTCCAATAAATACACGCAAAGATCACCTTCTATATTTTTAAACGTGTTAAAAAATATTAGATGCATGACGTAACGAAAATTTAATGGATGAGGTAGCAAATAAAGTGATGAAATACAAAAAATTATATATATTTACAAGATTCCAAAAATCTAAGCAAAAAAGGATCATTTTCAATGGGTATGGTTAAAATTCATTGAATACATATATATGAGTCAAAATTTGAGGAATATTGGAGGTGATTTGGATTAATTTGGTATCAAGATTCATAATTAAAATCAAGTTCAAAAAATTCTTCTGCGCCACATGTATCTCACACACATGTTTCGTCACGACCCAACTTTCCCTCCGCGGGAATGTCGTGATGTCACTTAGTCTTAAGGACTAGGCAAGCCTAATATTTACTGAAATAACAACCATATTTAACTAACGACTGACAAATACGAAATAGAAATCTCTATAAAAATTTACAATCTCAAAACTGGTTGTATAAGTCATAAGCTCTACTGAGTTTGCTAGAAAATCCTAAATACAACTATTTCGGAATAGAAATAAAACAGTACAAGCACAATATCAGAAGGTGATGTCGAGGCCTGCGAACGCGACGTCTGGTTTACCTTGAGTCTCCACAGCAAAACCCGAACAACTAGCTATTGATCAACCAACTCCGAAATACCTGGATCTACACAAAAATGTGCAGAAAGTGTAGCATGAGTACACCGCAGCGGTACCCAGGAAGTATCAATACTAACCTCGGTGGAGTAGTGACAAGGGACAGTTAGCACACATACGAGACTAAACAACCTGAACGAGTATGAAGGTGAACTAACGGGGAAACAATGTAAATATAAAGCTAAGCATGGTAAGGAATACAAAACAATACTCGCAATGAAACATTATAAACAAAGGTTAGAAACAAGAAGCAAACGGATAGAAATACTATAGAGTAAGCTGGACACAGTCTAATTCTGAAGAGACCAAATAAAGGAAAACAAGTAACAACTCTACAAGAACAACCGTTTTTACACCAGATCTATTCAGGAATTTTCACGAGGTACCAAACCTCATAATCACAAATCAGGGGTCTCAATTTTTGAACACTAATCATTTGGCCTCTTGTGCCCACATTACAAATTCATAACCGCACGGACGACTCACGTGCCAAGAGAGAGACAATATCTAATATCCGCACGGACCACTCATGTGCCAACAATAATAATGACTCATTAGTGCACGGACAACTCACATGCCAACAAGATAACTCTCACATAGAAGGCAAGTACACGGGGTACATGTGAATAGTCAATAACATCAGGATTCATCTTCTTAACTGATATGAGTGATTATTTATGTGTATGCTTGTGCAAGTGTTCTACCACAATTCAATTCAACAAGTAAGAGTAGAGACAATGAATGACACATAAGAAACGATCAGCATAAAATGTACACGGTATAACTCACATAGGGTAGGCACAACACTACACAAATAACAACAATAACAATTGCCCCTGGCCATCACAAATCACCACAAATCATTTTCCAACATAGCCCACTTTGTCTCGCCACGTGCGTTATAATAAAGTAAACGCTCGCCTTGTCTTGCCGCACGTGCATATATCAATAGTAACAATAGCACGACAGAACCTCGTGTAACACAATAACAATCGCATGAAAGAAAGAGGTAACCAACAGGGACACTCTCAAGGTACCGCCTCGTAGTCGCAAAAGTAAATATGCAACAGGGCGCTCCCGAAGTACCGTATCGTAGTCTCAAAAGTAAATATGCAACAGGGGCGCTCCCGAGGTACTGCCTCGTAGTCCCAAAAGTATATATGCAACAATGACAAAACACAAGAATACGACAAGTAAATCAACTCGGGAACTCCAGAACACAGAGAGACGGAAGAACGAACTCACAAGGAAAGGTACAATAGGAAATAGTGATACAACATAGCAATAACTCAACAAGGAAGAGATACTATGTAGCAAAGATACCACATAATTATAAATTCAACAATAGGAGGGGTAACATGAATCAATTACTCCAATTAAGGGTAAGACAACAATGATAAAGGATCACAAATCTTCAATTAGGTTGAGCAATTACATAATAGAATTAACAAACTCAATTAAGGATAAGCATTACGAAAATGATAGCATAGAAATAAAAGAAGTAATAACTTCAGTTAAGGCACATAAAAGTTTAATCGGTAATAAGACCAAAACGTGGAACAATTAATTCCAATTAAGACACGTAAGGTGAATTTAGTGAATGGGGAATTTAACATAACAAAACAACTTCATATCTAATAAACATAAGAACCTAATATCCCTAAACGGCCAAATTTCCACAAATAAGCCCGAGCACGTACTCGTCACCTCGTGTACACTGCTTCAAATGACACAATTAGCACCAAAGACTCAAATCCTAAGGGGTAATCCCCACCCCCTCCCCCTCCAAAAAAAAATAGGCAAGATACTTACCTCAAAGAAGCTAGACCGCTACTCTAAAATGAGCTTCTCGAGTGAAATAACTTTTGGACGGCTCAAATCTAGTCAAAATAACTTCAAAGCATAAATAGAACTCATAAGAAACTATTCCGGATAATAAAGCTTCAATCTTTATAAAAAATCTAAAAATCAACCCAAAAGTCGACCCCTTGACCCGCACCTCATAACCTGAAAAAATTCACAAAATTCGAACACCCATTTAATTACGAGTCCAACCATACTAATTTTATCCAATTCTGACTCTGAATCGAAGTTCAAAACTCAATTATTCTCTTTAGAAAAGTTTTTGATAAGAACCCTCAATTCTCCAATCAAAACATGGATTAATTCAAAAATGAACTTCTGTAATCATATTAAAATACAAAAATTATAGTTATACCCCATGAAAAGACGAGAAGAACGCCGCAAAAATCACCTCATCGGAGTTCTAGAACTCAAGATATGCTCAAAATAACGCGGTCTAATTTTTTTACACTTAGGGATTTTCGCTTTTGCGACAAAACATCCGCACATGCACATTTACAGCTGTAGTTTCTGCTTTTGCGGAGTCGCAGATGTGGACCAATCTTCGCATTTGCGAAGCACCAGCACCAACTCTCTTCCCTCACATTAAAATGAGCATAACTTTCTCATACGATGTCCAAATTCGACGATTCTTTTTGCTATGGCTTCGTAATTACAATACGGATCTAATTCTTCAATCAAAACAAAAATTTGACTTCATTTGATTAATGTGGTACCATTTATTCTTGAAGAAGAGAAGTCAAAACATAAAAAACGAGCGCAACAAAACCCAAACCTATTCAAAACTCACTCGAGACCCTTGGGACCACGTCCAAACATACCAATAAGTCCGAAAACATAACGCGGACCTACTAGAGGCCTCAAATCACATCAAAAAACATCAAAACTACGAATCACACCTCAAATCGAACTTAATGAACTTATAAACTTTCAACTTCTACAACTAGCGCCGAAACATATCAAATCAACCCGGAATAACGTCAAATTCTGCATGCAAGTCTCAAATGACATAACAGGGTTAATACAATTCTTGGAATCGCAATCTGAGCCCCATATCAATAAAGTCAACTCCCGGTCAAACCTCTTAACCTTCCAAAACTTCAACTTTTCAACTTTCGCCAAAATGCTTCAAATTATCCTACGGCCCTCCAAATCGAAATTCGGATGCACGACTAAGTCCAAAATTAACATACGTAGCTATTGGAATCATCAAAATTCCATTTTGGAATCGTCCACACAAAAGTCAAACTCTGATAAACTCTTACCGTTTAAGCTTCTAAAACAAGATCCCTTCTTCCAAATTGATCCCGGATCATCTGAAATCCGAACTCAACCACACACGCTAGTCATAATACATAATATGAAGTTGCTAGAGACCTTAAGCCACCGAACAAAATGCTAATTCTCAAACAACCGATCATATCGTTATAGGTTTACATGGATATACATGTGATACACATTTGATACAAATATGAAACATGTATGATACACCTATCCTTTTTTCATGTTCATCTTCTACTTAGAATTTTTAACTCAAACCACCTCAAAACTCCACTAAATCATCCCAAAATTGAGATTCAAGCTCCTTAAGATGTACCCAATCTATTATAATAACACTCACTCAAAAGAAAGTAAAATTTTGACCTTTTTGGCTACAAATATCTAATTGGCTAATATTGATAATATTTGGCTAATATTAATAATATTTTATCGATTGACTAATTTTTGTAAGCTAATTATAAATGGACATAGCTAGTAGTTTCCCAAAAAAAAAAATCTGATTTACAATTGTCAATTAAAAATTAGCCATAGTTTTAAAAGTCAAAATTTGGCCACATTTTCATGTAAAAATAAAATTTGAATAAAAACACCCTTAAAAATGAAAATATTCCAGCATAATATGATGGAATTTGAATATTTTACATATGAGTCCAGCATAATGTGTTGGAATTTTATAACATATATGTTGAAAGTTTATATGCAAGAGTTCCAATAATCCAACATATTATGCTGGAACTTTTGTGTTTCATCTACGGTATTTTTATCCATATTTTATCCACATAAAATAATGACTATTTTCAATGACTTTACAAATTTTAGTTATTTTTTAGTTTCCAATCCTAAAACTGGTTAGCCCATGAGATTTTGACTCAGTTTCTCTAGCAATTTCTTTTTTTTTTGGCACAACCCCTTTCAAACCCGAAAGGGGCTGGTGTAATGACCCGACCGGTCATTTTGAGATCTAGCATGTTGTTCGGCAGTTTGAGGACATGAGCAACTTCATTTCAAGTATTATGACCCGTAGGCATGGTCGAAATTGAATTTCGGGAAGTTCCGAGTCAATTTGGAAAGAGAATTCTCATTTAGGAAACCTTAAGTTGGAAGAATTGACTAATATTGGATTTTTGAGTAAACAACCTCGGAATCAAGAATTGAAGGTTCCAGCAGGTTCGTATGATGATATCGGACTTAGGTGTATGCTCGGATCGGGTTTTGAATGACTCAGGAGCGTTTCAACGCATATTGTGGAAGTTAACATTTTAGAAGAATTTCATAAATTTGGATCGAAGTGCATTTCTTTGTTATCTATATCCATTTGGGATTCAGAGTCTAAGAATAGCTCTGTATGGTAATTCTGGTAGTGGGAGCATGATCGGAAGTAAATCTGGAGGTCCGTAGGTTATTTTAAAGTCATTTGGATAAAGTTAGAAATTTGAAGATTTTGAGAAGTTTGACCGGAAGTGAACTTTTTGATATTGGGGTCGGATTCCGATTCCGGAAGTTGGAGTGGGTCCATAATGTTGGATATGACTTGTGTGCAAAATTTGAGGTCAATCGGACGTGATTTGATAGATTTCGAAATCGAATGTAGAAATTAGAATTTCTTAGTTTCATTAGACTCGAATTGGGGTGTGATTCATTCTTTTAACGTTGTTTGATGTGATTTGAGGCCTCGACTAAGCCCGTGATATGTTTTGAGGCTTGTTGGTATGTTCGGACGGGGTCCCGAGGGGCTATTTTTAGCTGTTGGTTTTTGGCTATAGCAGTGTGATACGTGATCCCTAGGAATTGGTCGCGATCGCCACTAGTAAAATGTGAAAAAATGGCCAGTGAATCACAATCACGGAAGGCTTTTCGCGATCGCGTAGAGGAAGGTTTCTGCTGCACTGACCCAACTTTAGAAGCTTGTATCTTGTAATCTATAAAGAATTTGGAGATGATCCAAAAATGAAAGTTGTATCTATTTGTGTCTAATTTTCATAAAATTAATCCCTTTAGAATTTGGTGTTGTGTCTAAATAGTTACGGTTGATAAACTACATCCTGTCCGGGAAGAATTTAGAAATTGCATTGTGTTGCATAAAGCTGAATTTAGCAGATTATATCTCATAATATATAAGTCATTGGTAAATAATCAAAGAACAAAAGTTTTATAACTTGGTGTCTAGTTTTCAAAAAGTGAAACCATTTACCATTTGGAGTTTTGTACAAAAAGTTAAGATCATTATACTAGAGGATGTCGGGAAGAGCTGAGCATTTGTTCATCGCGATCGCGAAGGGCAAATTTTGGGCTGAGAAAAGTTGTGTTTCATGATCGTGGAGCATTTTCCGTGATGAAATGAGTAAATACCTGGGCAGGAGTTATATATCGAGGTTTCGATCATTTTTAACATATTTAGAGCTATGGAGCTCAGATTGAACCGATTTTTAAGGCGATTTTCACCATATGGAATGAGGTAAGTGCTTTCTTCACAATTTTTAGTTAATACATGAGTATATATGGATTAGAAAATGGAAATTAGTAAAAATTGAGGGTTTTTGGTAGAAGACCTAAAAATAGGTATTTTTAGATTTTGACCACGAAATTGGACATGGAATTGGAAATAAATATATATGTGAGTTCATAATGCTATGGGTATCTTTATCTTCAAAAAATTTCGGAATCCGGGCACCTGGAATTGAGAATGATTTTTATCGACTTTTCAATTGGGGTTAGGAATTGTTATAAATTGGATTATAATGGGTATTTGAGCATATATTAATGGTTTGCATAATTATTGGCTAGTTTTGGTGCTTTGTGCATCGATTTGAGTCATCGGAAGGGCTTGAAAGCCTGTTATGGAGTTTCGGAGCGAGGTAATTCTCCTTTATAACCTTGTAAGAGGGAATTATCCCCATAGGTGAAATAATTAATTATGTGCTACTATTTGTGAGGGGCTACGTACGCATGATGAGAGTCCGTACGCTACTAGCCATGCCTATGTCCGGGTAGTTTTAGGCTTACATCATGCCTTGTTGATTTTGTTATTGATTTATGTTTATTGTTTGTCTTGAGAGGGAGCGAGATTGAGTTTCTTATTAAATTTTTTTGAGAGAAGTTGAAATTTTAAGAATTTAAGATTTAAAAGGTTTCATTCGAACTTCGTAATTTTGAAAGGAATTGTGTAGTATTATAATAGCTTGAGAAATCTATGTGTAACCGTGTCGCATGTATGATTCGCGAGCGAGGTATTTCCTTCTACCACTCTTATGAGATCAGTCTGTTCGCCTCGCGAGTATTCATGTACCACACTCTCATGGGAGCGGGTTGTTCGCCTCGGCAGGTTAATAGATGCATCTATGGTTCGCGCCGTTTGACCCTTCGGTAGTGCACAATTTACTTTTATGTTGGATCAGGTCGTACACCCTGGCATTTCCTATATATATATATAATCCTCATGGAATTGTGCGTAACATTTGGCTAGAAGCCAGTGTATCTGAGGGTTTTCCCCTTATTTAAATTATGACAACCTCTTTGATAAAACCCACTGTATTTATGTATATGCTCCGATTACAGAGGGAACTTGCTAGTTGAGAGCTGAGTAAATTGTAAAGAAGGGAATTGTACCACGTAATTTTTACTTGTTTGTTGCATATATTTACTCTCTTTCATATTTATTCATTGCTTTACCATACCTGATATTATTGGACCACTAGTAAGTGTCAGAGTCGACCTCTCGTCATTACTTCTTCGAGGTTAGACGGAATACTTACTGGGTACATATTGTTTCTGTACTCATACTACACTTGTTGCACTTTTTTTATGTACGGGTACATGTATGGATAGTGGCCTCGTGGGCGCAACAACATGGTTGGTACGGGAACTTAGGTGAGATGCATCTTATGAGACGACCCGCAGCCAGCAGAGTCTCCTTCAGACGTATTATATTTTCTCTTCTGTCTAGTTTGTATTTCGGACAATTATTGTATTACATTTTAAATTCCTAGAAATTGCTCATGCACTTGTGACACCGGGTTCTGAGATGACTGTGAGATTTAGTCATTATTTGAATTGGTTAAGAACATTTTTGTTTACTCAGTGGAAGTCCATTATTTACTATTTAATGTAATGAAAGGAAATGATTTCGAAACTACTAAAATAAGAATTTAATTAACTTTCTGGTGTTGGCTTGCTTGACAATGGTGTCCGGCGCCATCACAACCTTTATTGGATCTTAGGTCGTGACAACATAGTATCAGAGCGCTAGGTTCCCTTAGGTCTCACGAGTCATGAGCAAGTCTAGTAGAGTCTTGCGGATCGATATGGAGACGTCTGTACTTATGTTCGAGAGGCTATGAGGCTGTTAGGAGTACTTCCCTTCTTGATTCCTCATCGTGCGTTTGATTCCTTTGAGGCTTATGCCTATTTTTCTTTCCTACTCAATCTTACGCGAAGCGCTTGCTATAAATCAGAAATTGAGGGACTGTAATGGTACTATAGATATGGTGCATGATGTTTCTTCCTGAGTATTTGATGGGGTTATTGTCATCGCCTTGCGAAAGGCCGTTCTATCATTTCAGCCCAGTGTCGGTACTTATTTCTGGTGGAGTAAAGACAACCGAACTATGAATGTTCAGGTTTGGGTTAATGGAGTAGTGGGACTTGGTGTTTTCAAGTGTGGTGGAATTTTCGTCTATGATGAGGTATCTTCGTCCTTGATTGAATGTGTTAAGTTCGCCGGTGTTATGATCTTCTTCAGATTGGCTTCAGGGCACAGTATTGTGAAATGGTGTCGGGAAGTGGCTGTCAGAGATCTCGGGGTGCGATGGTTCAGGATTGAATGGGTATTTCTAATGTTGGCGGCTCGAGAATGAGGATCTTTACAGAGGTTTGGAGTTAGTAGCGATCTATCGGTTCAAGTTCTACAGAGATATATATTCATTTAAGGCAACAACTAGGCAGCAAAAGATGAGGAAGAACATGGGGGAAGTGTTAGGCGATGGTTAAATTTCTAGAAGGCTAGGTGTAAGAAGCAAAAGTCGAGTAGTTGCTTAGAGGATTGAGTTTGACCAAAGTGGGAGAGTGGCAGAGTAGCATATGGGTTCAGTGGCAGGATAACTACTCATCTTGAGAAAATGTTTAGAGTGATTTGGGAATTTTAGTGGACGGTGATTGGGTCCACGGGCTTAATTTGAAATATTGGCTATTATATGGTGGGAAATTGGATGCAACAGAAATGATTTGCTTGATATAAAGAAAGGATCTTGGTGAGTTCCACAGTTATGAAATAGGTGGCTCCAAGCTAAGCGGGGGAGTCCCACCGCCTACGATTGGGTTGCAATGTTATCTACTTGTGAAAATTCTGGTTATCGGCATATTGGTGGATTATTACAGCTAAGGGAAGAGAACATAAGTGGTAATTTGAGCGTAGGATTTGATAAATGTTTTCCATAATTGGCCTTATTGACTCATGTTTAGGCTTAGGGAAGATTCAGTATTTATGTTTCATACAAAGGTGATTTATAAGGGGAGTGATTCAGTCAGGTGCTTCATTGAGAGGGTGTTCATACGCTAGAAGAGCCTCGGAGTTGATTATATTCGGGACCAAGTCAGAGTGGGTGACTCTCAATAACGGTCCTAGTGGATTCAAAGGTTAAAATATGGTGTCTAAGGGTTTCAAGCCCATAGTATGATTAAGAATCGAGCTTTTGCAGCGGATTACGAAAAGAGTCTTGGGGTGTTCTATGTTACCTTCATCTTGCAGTGTAGCATTTGGAAGGTATGAGAAGGTTCGCGGGATTTGAGACAGCATGGCTTCGTGATATAAGGTCACTCAGGATGAGTGCGGATTTGGGTTCACGATGTTTGAAATAAAGCTATTATTATTTCTAAGACAAGTTACAGATAAGTTAGGAGAAGTCAGGTCTGTTAACCATGGTTGAATTTGCATGATGGTGGCAGTGATCAGTACCTCCAGCGTGATTTGATTATGCATGTGATTTGTGACGGTATGTGCGAGGCTTGACGACCGCCGTAAGTGATTTTATTAGGGAGTATTCAAGTATTATGGCATGTATGTGTAGGCGGGTCCCGGAAGGGCTATAGTGGTTAAGACCACTACTTGAGGACTTGTATATTCCGGTTATGAGAATTCATTCACGTGTTGTTATGGTTCTCTTGCAATGAGTTAAGTAAAATGTTTCTTTATGACGAAGAGTTCACCCTAATAGTGGTTCGGGAGTTATGATAAAATTCTTGTACTATCGCATATTGGCATGTTAGGTGCAGTGAGAGGTATGAAATTTGAAAGTGAGGATCAGGGTCGCGGTTCGGTGTTGGCAAGGATGTCACAAGCTCGAATGAGCAGGAAAGGGATTTGAATGTATAGAGTAAGTTGGTATTGTCTTCAGTGTCACCTGAGATCGGTGATTTGTGAAAGAGGCTTTGCATCCTGGTTATTATTCTTGATTTACTTTATATCGTTAGTGTGATCGGTGGCATGATTGTGCAGACTTGTTACCTGGTGCAGAAGGTCATGGAAGCATATCTCACGGGAAGATTGTACAAGTGTGACATTGTAGTCACTTGATTGATTGAAGAGTTAAACCGAGTATTAAGGATGTGGTAATATCACTTATTTGAGAATTTATGCCTGGAGGGTGCTCGGTTAATTTGGTTGCGGAGTGTGGAAGTTTGCTCCAGTCATGATGGTTGTTGTTGTGTGTTATGGGAAAAAAGGGCTATTAGGGACCCCGTGAAAGGTTAATAGCCTAGTACGGTGCGATCAAAATTGGCTTGAGGTCTGTGGATGGATTTAAATATGAGTATGGGCTCTATGTGAACCAGATATGTTCATTTCAGTATAGTGCTCTCCATGGAGGAGTATTAGAACATTGGTTGTTGTTCCGTTGTCGGCTATTTCATGTAATATTATGTTGTGTCGTGTGAGTTGTGAAATGACTTGATAAATTTCTTATGTGTTGAGGTTCCACGTAGCGATGGTGTTATGTGAGCAGGATGGCTCCTGAGATTAAAATCATATATCGCACCTCAGTTGTGCTTGAGTTTTGTAGTTTATGGCGCTATATGTCTCCCCAAAGATGGTATTGTCCACTTAGCGTTGCTTGTGACCGATATTCAGTATTTTGTATTAATGATCAATTTAGCTCGGTGTGTATCTCCTTATATGAATTTTATGTATGGATCGGGTGGCACACCGCCACGAGTATGTTTTGGATCGGGTTGCACGCCGCAATAATGTGATATTGAGTACAGCTTTCTATATTCTATTTTGTGTGTTTTGTTCCCATTTTTTGAGGAAAGTTCATATTAGTGCGTAAGTTGACTAGTTCCTCCCAGAGTTTGTTTTCCGTATGTATCATGTTCGAGTTGTGGCCTATTGGCACATTGTGGCATCATATGAGATTTTTGGTCATGTTCGGGGTGGCTTACTGCTTGAGCAGTTCATACTGGGTGAGACGAGATTATTGGATCAGGGATCAGCGCGATAAGATTATATGAAGTATATTAAAGAACAAATACCATTATTTGGTTCATAGTGAGGTGATGATTCTAGTCAAGAGGAGAGATTCAATGATTTGTTGACTCTGTAGTTGGTTATGAATTTTTACACATCTCTTCCGTCGTGGCGGTATTGTAAGAGTTAGAGAAGGACCTATATATATGTCATGGAGCATTATGAGCATCAGATTCGGGGAATGTCAGCTATTATGATCAGAGAGTGTTATTATGGGCCTGTGAATGATGTGGTGCATGGTGTGAATTCAACAAAGGTATGCAGTCATGTTCTGGTACATCGTGTGGTGATTGATAGGGTGTTCGTATATTGGAAGCAGGCCTGGTAGAGAATTTCGGATGTCGGAACTGGGCTCTAAGGCTTATTTGCCTGAATAAAAGAGAATATCTTCAGATTTGATCGAGCTATTCTAATCAATTGAGTTGTGGTCGCACGGGTAGGTGCACGAGGTGTTAAGCAGTAATTCTAGACTACTCTAGCGCAATTCTTAACATGTTCGAGGACGAATGTATGTTTAAGTGGGAGAGAATGTAATGACCCAACCGGTCGTTTTGAGCTCTAGTGCGTCGTTCGGCAGTTTGAGGACATGAGCAACTTCATTTCAAGTATTATGACTCGCATGCATGGGCGGAATTGAATTTCGGGAAGTTCGGAGTCAATTTGGAAAGAGAATTCTCATTTAGGAAACCTTAAGTTGGAAAAATTGACTAATATTGGATTTTTGAGTAAATGACCTCGGAATCGGGATTTGAAGGTCCTAGCAGGTTCGTATGATGATTTTGGACTTGGGCGTATGCTCGGATCGGGTTTTGGATGACCCAAGAGCGTTTCGGCACATATTTTGGAAGTTAGCATTTTAGAAGAATTTCATAAATTTGGATCGAAGTGCATTTCAGTGTTATCTATGTCCGTTTGGGATTCTGAGTCTGGAAATAGCTCCGTATGGTGATTCTGGTAGTGGGAGCGCGATTAGAAGTAAATTCGGAGGTCCATAGGTTATTTTGGAGTCATTTGGCTAAAGTTAAAAATTTGAAGGTTTTGAGAAGTTTGACCGGAAGTGGACTTTTTGATATTGTGTTCGGATTCCGATTTCGGAAGTTGGAGTGGGTCGTTAATGTTAGATATGACTTGTGTGCAAAATTTGAGGTCAATCGGACGTGATTTGATAGGTTTCGACATCGAATGTAAAAGTTAGAATTTCTTAGTTTCATTAGACTCGAATTGGGGTGTGATTCGTGCTTTTAGCGTTGTTTGATGTTATTTGAGGCCTCGACTAAGTCCGTGATATGTTTTGAGGCTTGTTGGTATGTTCAGACGGGGTCCCGAGGGGCTCGGGTGAGTTTTGGGGTGGTTTCGGACCATTTCTAGGCCATTTTTAGCTGCTGGTTTCTGGCTACAGCAGTGTGCTACGCTTTTGGATCGTGAGGAATTGGTCGCGATTGCGATGAGTAAAATGTGAGAAAATGGCCAGTGAACCGCGATCGCGGAAGGCTTTTCGCGATCGCATAGAGGAAGGTTTCTGCTGCACTGACTCAACTTTGGAAGTTTGTATCTTGCAATATATAAAGAATTTGGAGATGATCCAAAAATGAAAGTTGTAGATATTTGTGTCTAGATTTCAAAACATTAAATCATTTGGCATTTATAGTTGTGTATAAAGAGTTATGATTGATAGACTATAGCCTATCCGTGAAAAATTTGGAAATCGCATTGTGTTGCATAAAGCTGACTTTGGAAGCTTATATCTCATAATATATAAGGCATTGTGAAATGATAAAAGAACTAAAGTTTTAGTTATTGGTGTCTAATTTTCAAAAAGTCAAACTATTTTCAATTTAAATTTTTGTACGAAAAGTTATAACCATTATACTAGAGGCTGGTGGGAAGAGCTGAGCATTTGTTCTTCGCGATCGCAGAGCCTTTTCCGCGATCGCGAAGGGAAAATTTTGGGTTGAGAAAATTTGTGCTTCCCGATCGTGGATCATTTTACGCGATCGAGATGAGTAAATACCTGGGCATGATTTATATATCGAGGTTTCGGCCATTTTTAGCATATTTGGAGCTATGGAGCTCAGATTGAAGCGATTTTCGATTTTCACCATATGGAATGAGGTAAGTGCTTTCTTCACAATTTTGAGTTAAATACATGATTATATATGGATTAGAACATGGAAACTAGTAAAAATTGTGAATTTTTGATAGAAGGCCTAGAAATTGGTATTTTTGGATTTTGACCACGAAATTGGACATGGAATTGGGAATAAAATATATATTTGAGTTCGTAATGTTATGGGTAATCTTTATCTTCAAAAAATTTATCCGGGCACGTGGGATTGAGGATAATTTTTATCAATTTTTCAATTGGGGTTAGGAATTGTTATAAATTGGATTATAATGGGTACTTGAGCATATATTAATGGTTTGCATAATTATTGGCTAGTTTTGGAGCATCGTGCATCGATTTGAGTCATCGAAAGGGCTTGAAAGCCGTTTATGGAGCTTCGGAGCGAGGTAAGTCTCCTTTATAACTTTGTAAGAGAGAATTTTCCCCATAGGTGAAATAATTAATTATGTGCTGCTATTTGTGGGGGCTACGTACGCACGAGGTGACGGGAGTCCGTACGTAGCTACTAGCTATGCCTATGTTCGGGTAGTTTTAGGCTTACATCATACCTCGTTGATTTTGTTATTGATTTATGTTTATTGTTTGCCTTCAGAGGAAGCGAGATTGAGTTTTCTTATTAAATATTTTTGAGAGGAGTTGAAATTTTAAGAATTTAAGATTTAAAAGGTTTCATTCAAACTTCGTAATTTCGAAAGGAATTGAGGAATATTATAATAGCTTGAGAAATCTATGTGTAACCGCGTCGCATGTATGATTCGCGAGCGGGGTATCTCCTTCTACCAGTCTTATGGGATCGGGTCGTTCGCCTCGGCAGGATTTATGTACCACACTCTTAAGGGAGCGCGTCGTTCGCCTCGGCAGGTTAATAGATGCATCTATGGTTCGCGTCGTTCGACCCTTCGGCAGTGCCTAGTTTACTTTTATGTGGATCGGGCCATACGCTCTGTCATTTCCTCTCTCTCTCTCTCTCTCTATATATATATATATATATATATATATATATAATCTTCATGGTATCATGCGTAATATTTGTCTAGAAGCCAGTGTATCTGAGGGTTTTCCCCTTATTTGAATTATGACAACCTCTTTAATAAAACCCATTGTATCTATGTATATGCTCCTGTTATGGAGGGAACTTGCTAGTTGAGAGCTGAGTAAATTGTAAAGAAGGGAATTGCCCCACGTAATTTATACTTGTTTGTTTCATATATTTATTATGTTTCATATTTATTTCATTTCTTTACCGTACCTGATATTATTGGACAACTAGTAAGTGTCAGAGTCGACCTCTCGTCACTACTTCTTCGAGGTTAGACGGGATACTTACTGGGTATGTGTTATTTTCGTACTCATACTACACTTGCTATACATTTTTGATGTACATGTACATGTATGGATAGTGGCCTCGTGGGCGCAGCAACATGGTTGGTACTGGAACTTAGGTGAGCTGCATCTTATGAGACGATCCGTAGCCAATAGAGTCTCCTTCAAATGTATTGTATTTTCTCTTCTGTCCAGTTTGTATTCCGCACAATTATTGTATTATATTTTAAATTCCTAGAAATTGCTCATGCACTTGTGACACTGGGTTCTTGGATGACTATGGGATTTATTAATTATTTGAATTGGTTAAAAACATTTTTTTACTTAGTGGAAGTCCATTATTTACTATTTAATGTAATGAAAGGAAACGATTTCGAAACTACTAAAATAATAATTTAATTAACTTTCTGGTGTTGGCTTGCTTGACAATGGTTTCCGGTGCCATCACGACATTTATTGGATTTTGGGTCGTGACAGGTGGTCTTAGCCGAATGTCCCCAAATTTTGGTGGTATTTAAGAGATGGCCTTCGTACTCGCACACAGCTCTCTAGGGTTTTCTCTATCGAATTAAATTGTACATCGAAATCTACTTGATTGTCATACTTTTGGTATTCAGGATTTCTCTACTAAATTGTTACAATCGATGTTATTATTACCATACCTATCTATTTAAGTTGCTCATCGAAGTCTACCCAATTGTTATACTTTTTCTCTACAGGGATTTCTCCACCGAGTTGATAGAGTTGATGCGTTATTTCCTATTCTTATCTATTAAGTTGTTCATCGAAGTATACCCGGTTGACGTACTTTTTGTTTTGTTTTAATAGAGTGTTCTTTGACTTTGAAACTTCAATTTCGATCAAAACACCCCAAATCTGTTCCAAATGATTTCAAATTCGAAACAAAACATTCAATACCAGCACAAGTAACCCTCAATCACCAATTTAGTCAAATAACATTAAATCAAAAAAACCCACTTTATCTTCTTCAAGACTTTCTAAGGTCCAACAATGAAGTTTTGAGATTATTATAGTAAATCACTAAAATTAGTGTTTGAACTAAAAATTTAAGCATAAACTATCAACATTCAAATGATTTAACAATAATCGATCATTAACTTCTATTTCTTACCACTAGGGGTGGTCATAAAATCCGAAAAACCGAATTCATAACCGAACCGAATTAATTCGGTATTTCGGTTTCGGATTTTTTTGGTATTTCGGTCTAATTCGGTATTACATTTTCGATATTTCGGTTCGGTCTTCGGTATTATAATTTTAAAATTTTGGTATACCGAAATTTTATGAACTTTTTTTTGGACCCTACCTATATCTAGGTATCTACCCACCCGGGGCCAACCCCAAGCAAGAAACGAAGAAATGGCGTGGGGTAGCCACAATTTAAGGTGGTATTTATTTTTTATCCAGCATTTTTAATATTGGGCAAAAGTAGCCACTAGTCTATTAAAATTAATATGAATAGGCAGTGTTACCCTTTCCTTCCCAAATGAAAATACGCCATTTTCAGATTCATTCCTTACAACCCTACTTCTNAGCTCAAGTTTTGTCTTTGTAACTGGGGAACTTCAGCATACGGGGCTGAAGTTCCCCAGTTATAAAGACAAAAACTTCAGCATACGGGGCTGAAGTTCCCCAGTTATAAAGACAAAAACTTTAGCAGACGGGGCTGAAGTTCCCCAGTTACACAGGGAAACTTCAGCTCTAGAGCTGAAGTTTTGTCTTTGTAATTGGGGAACTTCAGCAAACGGGGCTGAAGTTCCCCAGTTATAAAGACAAAACTTCAGCATAATGGGGCTGAAGTTCCCCAGTTTACAAAGACAAAACTTCAACTCTAGAGCTGAAGTTCTCTAGAGCTAAAATTTTGTCTTTGTAATTGTCTTTATAACTTAGGGAACTTCAACTCTAAAGCTGAAGTTTGTAACTGAGAAACTTCAGCTCTAGAGCTGAAATTTTGTCTTTGTAACTGGGGAACTTCAGCATACGGGGCTGAAGTTTTGTCTTTATAGCTGGGGAACTTCAACCCCGTATGCTGAAGTTCTCCAATTACAAAGACAAAACTTCAGCTCTAGAGCTGAAGTTTTTGAGGATGTATCTGAACTTTATTGTCATTTGAAAATGTGTTTACTTAGTGAGGATGAGAATTTGATAAAAATGGCTGAGCGGATGCAAGAAAAGTTTAAGAAGTATTGGGGTGAGCCTGAAAAAATGAATAAAATGATTTTTATCTAAAAATGTATTCAACTACATCTTGTCCTCAATCTCCATCTAGTTCTACTTTATCTAATAACACATCTAATACATCTTGTGGGAGTGTTATAACTACATCATTAATAAGGACGAAGCTTCACTTGAAGAAACAATTTCTAGTGTGGCATCGGAATGCGCATATAGCACCGGTGGCCGTATTCTTGATCCATTTAGGAGTTCATTGACTCCTAAATGTGTGCAAGCTCTTATTTGTGTTCAAGATTGGCTTAGAGAAGAGAAAAATCCTATTAGTGTTGAAGAAGACTTGAAGTATCTTGAGGAACTCGAGCTTGGTAAGCTTTAATATTTTGTGTGTATTTTAGTTCAAAATAATATATCATAATTCATAATTGTTTATTTGTCATTTTCATTGACATATTTGATCGAATTATCTTTAGATATGGACAATAATGGAAACACTACTAGCATTGTTTGATGTATAGTTGCAAATTGAAACTTTAGTGGTAAGTTTAATACACTATTTGTTTGGTGATATACTTTTGTAGTTTTGTTTTATTATCATCAAAAAATAATATTCTTACGTATGATTTATATATTGTTTAGGTTCAAGTGAAATCATGCCCCGTGCTCGGTTGGCCATTTTCAGAGAAGATTTGCAGCCATTTTCAGAGAAAAGATTTGTAGTGTTTTTGTTATGTTCTGCTTCATTTTAGTGCTCCAAATTAGCAATTTAGCATACTGTTAAGTGGACTGTAATTTGGGCTGTAACTGATATTTGTAATTGTAATTTGTAACAGGACAGTTGGACTGTAATTTGTAACTGAACAGTTGGTGTTTTTGCTGGCAGTGTGGAACGTTTTTGACTGTTAAGTCATAAGTGGACTGTAAGTTCAGTGGAACTGTGGAAGTGTGGAACACTGGAACGTCTTTGACTGTTAAGACTTAAGTGGACTGTAAGTTCAGTGGAACTGTGGAACGTCTTTGGCTCTTTGCCCTTGTGAGCTTTATAATTCTTACTTGTGAATGTACTTGTGAATAAAGTCATTCAATATATTTAAGGAATAGTACTTGTGAATAATATTTTAATGTGTTAAGAAATTGTATTGACAACATGGGAAAATTTAATAACTAATAACTCCAGTCCAATGACTAATTGAATATAGTAGCCAATACAACGAGCATGTTTATTCAGTGAGCACTGAGCAGCGTTAAAGTTGTCAATACAACGAGCATGTTTTTTTACTTTTATAGTTCGTTGTTCCTTATCATCACCGAATATTAAATCGATACCGTACCGAAATCGTACCGAACCGAATCAAAATAAGAATTATCGAACCGTACCGAAATATTTAAATACAGTATTTGATATACACAATTGAGAAACTGAATACCGAAAAACCGAACGGAAGTATCGAATGTCCACCCCTACTTACCACCAAACAAGATTTTCAAGCTTTAAAAATTGTAGAAGTACGGTGTTCAAGTTAAAGCGGGGATATTTTGCTAAAACCAGTCAAAAAAGAGACATTCCGCCCAGTCCCTTTGGGGAAACCGTGCAAAGTTTTGCTTGCCCCCTTCTCTTTGAATCGAGACCGTCCGTGTCAATCTCTTATCTGGTTGAATCGGTTCGAAATAGGGCTGATCTGGTCCTTTTGACACCCTTATAATTGGAACCACATTATTTTTAGTAATTTTTTAAATTTAGCTAAAAATAATAAAGTTCCAGACAAGTATTTCTTTATACATTTGGTCCGAAAAAGATAAATGGACAATTAAAATAAAAAAAATATTACAGTTAAAGAAGAAATTAAAAGATAAATAGTTGGGACTCTATAATTTTGACTAAAACATTATTTGGCATACTCCATTCAAATTTTTTATATATTATGCTAAAAAGAATAAAAATATACTAGTTAAAATTATGAATACATAATCTAAGTAAAATATGTATTGTATATTAAGAAAAAGCAAGAAGAAACACACAATAAGCAAATAGATTATAATGTATGACTAGGCGGCTATTAACGATTGAAAAATATTTCACTTGATATTCATTATCTCGAACGATTTTGATCACTTTACACACTCAACCTTTCAAAAATGTAACTAAGATACACCACTTTTATTTTGACTACTCTTTTTAAGGAAGTGGATATTACGGACCAATAAGATTGTAACACGTGTTATTATTTTAAAAAAAAAAATACATACAAATACAATTCTACCCCTAATTATAAAAAAATAGTCCAATTTCTCCATCTTCCTCATGTGAACCATGGGTGACGCCACCACCCCCAAGACCTTCAAAAATCAATACATCCACTTTGTCCCAGCAAAATCTACCACCGTTCCAAATACAAAGTTCAAACTTCATTGGTCAACCTGCAATTAAGACCCATTAAACCACCACAAAAAGCTAAGAACAAAAAATCATGCAGAAAATAACCCAGAAATCACACAAGTCATAGGGGAAAAACGGAATCTATCATCGGCAGAGCAATATACAAACACCCAACCCCATTTTTTGTGAAAACAGAAACTTTACCACAACGATGCCAAAATCGGAATTCAAAATTCAAGTATTTAAGCTAATTATCAAACAAAATGAACAAAATAATTGTTCAATATAAATCACCGATAACTTCTGATTTAAAAAGAATTTAGCAAAGATTAGATGGTGAGAATGGAGTCAGTGGTATAGAATATGGCTATGCAGTAGCTTTGGGAATAAACGAAAAGGCAGGGGATTTGTGTAAAAAAATAATGAAAGTACAAAACACGAGAAAAGTAAGGAAGAATAAGAGAAGGGGGTGAGGCGGAGGCCGACGGGGATAGCAGTGTTCAGGTGGGGGACAGCGGGGATGGTAGGGGTTCAATTGGGGGTGAAGGGCCTGGTGCCTTTTTTCTCTTTTCTTCTTATCTACTTAAACAAGAAAAATAAAGAAAATAGAATAAGGTTTGACACGTCGGCTCAAATAATGCTTTGGATAGAATATAGGTCGGTTTTACGCGCTCAATCTTTTTTTGTTAACTACGCGCGGCCAATATGGTAAAAGTGGTGTGTGTTAAAAAGTTACGTGTGTAAAGTGGTTTTTGTCCATAAAAAACGTGTCATGGTGATTTGGTCTATAGTTGAAGCGTAAAACTATGTATTTTGCCTATGTAGTTCAGTCTACAACAAATATACATTATCAATATCATTTTATTTGTTATAACTATTTACTTGTATATTGCAGTATGTGTATTATAATTAAACATTTAATAAATCAGACTCCTATGTCTTATTGCTCATATAAAAAATTTCACAAGAAATGCGTGTCGAGAAAAAATAAAATAAAAAAGATAATAGCTCAGTTGTTTAATTATGTAGAATTTTGAAGAAAAATTAAAGCAAATTTTATTTAAACTTGAGTATAATTTTATACAGTGGCAGTGAATGATTTTATCAAGCTAAATGTTTCTGGGTACAGAGTGCTCTCAATTGGTAGATGCAGACGTTTTCGCCTTTGGACCACACCTCCTTTCATACTTTATGTATCACGAGAAGATCTAATAGGCACAGGTTCCAAAAGAAGGTACAGTAGTCTCGATTAGTTTATATGACCCATTTTCTTTATTTTATATTTTAAAATAAATTATCTTAAATGAAAATTTTTTCTCGCCACACAAATTGAAGATTCCATAAATTTCCATTGTTGTGAAGTGTACCCAAAAGATTTGGAACATCTTTCTCGGAATGTGGTAAGGTCTTTAACATCTTGTGTGAAGACAATCAACACATTCACTTGAGTATTTACTAACATTCTTCTAAGCATTGAAGGCTCAAGTGTGTCAAGAATAAGAAAACAACTCTACTAAAGAGGACCAGTTTCACGGTGTGTTTTAGGCGTCCATTAGTTGAGTTGTAATCTTGTATTTTGCTTTCTATCGCATCCTATCTTGCTTTCTTAGAAGCCTTGTAATAGGAACTCTAAAACCTTTATTTCATCCGTGCTTTTGTGTGACTAGGGTTAGTCATAAGTCAAAGTCTTTGTAACTAGAGAGTTACAAAGTGGCTTGTAATAGTGAGTGCAAGTTAGTAAGTTGAAGTCTTTGTAAGAGTGCTCTACAAAGTGGCTTGTAATAGGGTAGATTACAAGTTAGTGAAGTTGAAATCCTACAAGAGTAGGTCGTGGTTTTTGGTCCCCTTAAGAGGGATTTTTTCCACGTAAAAAATCCTGTGTCACTTTACTTGTATCCTTAAAGTATAACTTTGTGGGAACTCATAGATGACCTGGTAACTCTACTGGTCGGTGGACTCACAAACCTTCAGGATAATTAATTCCAGAATTAAATTTGAGATGGATTTATCCCATGTTTGATTGGTATAAAATCTCGATGCACTAATCTACGGATTAGTTATTCCGGAACTGTAGTGTTATTTTTATCTCTATGGGAAAGTGAGATAACAATTCTCGGATAATTAATCCCGGAATAATTGATCCTGGATAACTTATTTCCCAACAAGACGACCCCTTAATATAAAAGTATTCCGAAATTAGCTAATACTCTAAACCAAACATGGAATAAAGTTAAATCCAAACTTTATTATGAAATAATTATATATTCTTATCCCACGTACCGAACCGAACTCTTAATACCTCCTTTTACCAAAAACGGAAAACCTCTTCGCACTGAATCATTGATGTAAAACTAAAAATCTGTTAGTATAAAAACTAGTCATTTAATGTAAGCATGTATGTAACTAGAACTCAATTATTAAACAGTACTTTAAAATTGTTGCCTTCATCATTGCAAAGGTGAGGCAGTGCCCATAACTTGTAGATAAGCCCCTCTACTGCAAGAGTGAACATAAAAGAAAGATTTAAGTGCCCAGCGGCCATTTTTACTTCTACTTAGTCCTTAAGCAGAGAAGGGAAAGATGGATGCGATAGTACAGGTCCCTTACAATGCCACGGTGCGTTTAATGTTGTCTTCTCTAGAGCGCAACCTCTTGCCTGACGCCGTTATACGGCGGCTCACACGACTCCTCTTAGCTGCCCGACTTCGTTCCAGTTACAAGCCTTCCGCTGATCTTCAGCTCTCTGACCTTCTCCAATTTGTGCACTGTACGCACTTTTCTCTGACTTTCCTTTTCTTTTGGGTCAAGTTCAAGTTCAGTTTTAATTTCAGGAAATCATTGGTTTTCCACTGCTACTGAAGCACAGTATATTGCGTCTTGAACTTTGTTTCCGAGTTCTATGGTACTGAAGTTTCACTCTTTTCTGGAGCTTGTAATTGAAGAATTTAGTTTAATTTGGGGAAATTTTAGGCGGATTATGCATGTGATTCAAAAGCAGTAGAAATCTATTTTACAGGTTGAGATTTAACAAAGGAAGGAATGTAAATATAGTAATTACGTACTCTTCTTTTGCCTTCGTTCCAACTTCAGTTAAACGAAATATCTTGATTTACTGTCCGAATGAAACTTAAGTAAGGATAGCAGATTGCTTTAGAATGTAGTATTAGAGGTTGTTTGGCTAACGGACAAGTTATACAGGACTATAATTATAATATATATTTATAATGTCATTTAACTAAGTCGTACTTAACAATTTAAAGTATTTACGTGTTCTTATGTATGTATTACTATTTATATTTTTATTCTGATGGCAGCAAAGGGCTGTGTGACCCAGAAAATGATGAAATAGTGCTATGTTCATAGCTTTATCTGTTATTCTGTAGGCTTAAGTGTCAAAATAATGTGGACGCTAAAATTTGGAACAATGGTACCTTGGACTGCCCAAAGAGTTGTATTAAGTACATTATGCTGGTAGACCGGAGAGAACAGGACGAATGTGCTATGTCCAGTATATGCTTTATACTAATAAGGATGCGCTTAGATTGCTTGCCTGGAATTTCATGCTTCATCTTTTATAGAATTTTGACCGACTGTTTCTTTTACAGCTTTAAGAGAGATGCCTATAGCTGTGATGACTGAGAAGGCAAAGTCCCAACATTACGAGCTTCCGACGTCTTTCTTCAAGATTGTTCTTGGAAAGCACTTCAAATACAGGCAAGTATCTCCATAACTCTAAAGTTTCACCCTCCTTCTGCATTACCAATCTACTTTTTGTATTCATACTTAAGCGTAGAATAGCAATATTCTGTTTTGTCACAACATCTGCTGAATTTAGTCTGATGGTCTTACTGGATTATGTTTGATACAATGCAGCTGCTGTTATTTCCGCGACAACTCAAGCACTTTAGAGGATGCTGAAAAAGCAATGATGGAATTATACTGTGAAAGGTCACAGTTGAAAGATGGACATACGGTACTTGATGTTGGATGTGGCTGGGGATCTCTTTCTCTATACATAGCACAAAAATACAGTAGCTGCAAAATTACTGGAATTTGCAATTCAGTGACTCAAAAAGAACATATCGAAGAACAATGCCGGTACTCTTTTTGATATGCTTTTGATGAGCTAAAGCATACTGTCGTTATGTTTTATGTTGACTCAGGAAACATATAAGCGTTTCTATGTCCTGCTTCATTTACTTATCAAAAGAAAAAAATATCCTGCTTCATTAGTCTTTCAAACTTGTTGTTATGAAATCCATTTGGTGTTGGCTCTAGTTATAATTTAAACAACCTCATCTGAGAATCTTGTTTATGTTAATTTAACCACCCTCAAATCGTTCACCACTATGTGGATTGTGTATACACATTGTGGCGTGTTCCTATAGCTGGACAAATTTTTTTAAATGTTGATTTAGTGAGATGGGTTTGTGTAGTTTCTCTTCCAAAATAATGGAAAGATCAAGTTCTATATTGAAAACTATCTTATTTTCCTGTGATTTATGTGTTTAGGGAACTTAAGCTGCAGAATGTGGAGATCATAGTTGCAGATATTAGCACATTTGAGATGGAAGGTTCCTATGATCGAATATTGTCTATTGAAATGTTTGAGGTATTGAGTTTAAACAGAGTATTTGTTCTCAGGTTACAATTTACAGTTACGATATATAGCTAAAAAACATTTTCACTTCATAGCATATGAAGAACTACGGAGATCTCCTCAAGAAGATCTCCAGATGGATGAGGCCAGATGGTCTTCTTTTTGTTCATCATTTTTGCCACAAGGCATTCGCTTACCACTTCGAGGTACATACGTTGATGTGCTGATGCATGGGTTTCTGGATAATGACGAATCTATTCACTAGAATAAATTCGAATATCAATCATTCCCTACTTCAGTTACAGATAGAGTATATAATTTTCTGCAGGATGTCAATGATGATGATTGGATCACTCGCTACTTCTTCAGTGGAGGTACAATGCCTTCTGCAAATCTCCTCCTTTATTTTCAGGTGAGCTTGTAAAATCCAACATGCTACTTGTTGCTTACATTCAATCACATAACCCATTGAAAGATGCATAAATGACTAACAACTACCAGAAAATACAAGAAACAAGCGTTTTGCTGTTGAAAGAACATGCCTTTTGTGGAATTGTGGCCTTAAACCATTTTGTGATTGCATAGTTTCTAAGGTGATTTTTGCATGCAGAATGATGTTTCTGTGGTTAATCACTGGCTCGTTAACGGAAAGCATTATGCACAGACAAGGTAAGCTTATATAGAGAGCATGATTGATATATTAGCGATAAAATGATATGGTTTTCCAATTTGAATACTTTCAGATAAAAAAGAAGGAAAAAAAAAACATCTGTGATGATGTTTAATGAGTTTTAGCTTATGAAAATATCCTTGCTCCTTAGACTCCCATTTGATCAAACAACTAAATTAGTATACCCCTTTTCAGTGAAGAATGGCTTAAGAGAATGGACCAGAACAAAACTTCTATAAAGCCAATAATGGAATCAACTTATGGGAAGGATTCAGCTGTTAAGTGGACTGTCTATTGGAGAACATTTTTCATTTCAGTTGCTGAACTGTTTGGCTACAACAATGGAGAAGAATGGATGGTTGCACATTTCCTCTTCAAGAAGAAATGATTTGGCAACTGTCCCCTCTTATACTGCAAACAAACTGTAGAAGAAATAAGCATGTTTGCTCAGCTGTCCACATGCATTTTACCAAAAGCTTCAATAAGAGAACACTATGTACGTCTCATATTTGAAGAGTTGGATCTTGCACTGATCTGCTTACTTACAGAGCATTAGGAGAGTAAATGTGCTGATTGCTGTGATCTTAATTTTCATATTAGTTTCTTGCTTAAACCACTTAGGAGGATTATTGCTATCAATGTTGTTTCTAATGAAGTTTTACCCATCAATTCAAATTCTTGTTATTGCATCTAATTGAGTTACTTAAACACATGGAATGACTTTCCAGCTAGGGACTCTCCTACCATCGGAATCAGAAATAAGCAATGAGTTTCTGGACAGAATGTATAAAAAAAACACAACATCAATGGGCTTCAGAGAAAGGTGGAGTTTACCTCAGAATAGGGATGAGTAATCATTGTTTATCGCTTGAAGGGATGGTGTAATGCCCCGACCCTGGGTGCACGAGTATGTGTTGAACTTTGAGTCTTATGTGCTTGCATATGTGACAAAATAGGTGATAGTAGGGTGCAAATGTGGAATGTATTTCACCTGTTTGAAGCGGTTAGTTGAGTTTGGCCTTAAATGAGCGTTTTGGAGACGAGAAGTTGGAAATTCATTAGTGATTTTTGTCACACCTCACCAGAAAACATTGGAACCTTGTGCATGCCACAAGAGCCATGAAAGCCAAGGACGGGGCATATATGCTAAAACTTTAAATATTTGCTTTTTTATGTGATCCAAAATCATAAGATATTTGTATTGGTAAAAAATAGACATTACACATGTAAATATCTTGGATGATAAAGCAGTATATGTGGAACAATGGAAA
>ML422940.1:37543-68770 GCA_005239525.1 Nicotiana knightiana | reverse complement strand
AAAAATCTGATTACTGCTCAAATTGGTATTCAAAGGAAACATGGTTCAAAACATATGAAGGACCTGTGAATATTGTGGGAGATCAAAAATCATGGGATATTCCACAAAATATAGAATCTGAGATCACAAAACCTAAAATTAAGGTATAGAACTAACCCCGAACAACCAATCAAACATGAACATAAAAAAAAACAAAAAAAAAACATGAGTATCACAAAAAAAGAAGAAGATGAAAATAACTGTAATGTACCTGTGATTATATATAATATTGTTGGAGAACAAACAGTTGAAGCGATGAATATCAAAGCACAACGACGATCGTAAGCGAAGAACGGGAGAGAGAGAGAAAGAGAGTATTTGTGAGTACACGGTATAGGAATGGAAGTAGAGGAAGCTTGACTACTTGTAAAAGGGTAATATTGTCTTTTCGAAAGGCTTTTAACAAAAAACCGGGTACCGGTGCAAACATAAAAACAAAGCGGGTACAAATTAAAGAGAGGCGCCTAAATAGGACGCCCTGTGCAATTTTTACTATGTTGAATAGCTATGGGGCCAATGATTTTGCTACTATGAGTTAATGCATAATTCAAGTCTATTACCGAAAAAATATCTAAGAGAATATAGGAGTAGTTTTTGGTTTGAATATTAAACCATTTACATAATTAAAGTTCTTTAAAAAGAGTTTTATTTTAAAAACTATAAATCTTCAAAAGTTATGTGTTCTTGTTGGAACTTAAAAAGAAGAATGACAACTTGTGAAACTTAAGAAATTAAATAATAAAATTTCAATTTCAATTCTTTTTGTTTCTTGATTGGGATTTTTTCTTGTGGCAGTTTTTTCTTTATTAAGTGATGTGTATAATATCAATATTCATCATTTTCAGGGACATGCACTTTTTATTTTACAACTTAGTGTTTTTTGTTTATTGAGTTATCGATTTCGGACTCTGTTTGTCCCATTTTGTTAATGATTTATCCGATTGATTATCGATTAACCAATACCCGATAATTAAAATTTTATTGGTTCAGTTGTTGGTTTAGTATATTCACCGATAACTAAGGTGCCGAACTAATAATATTTAAAATCGAACGGAACCGACCGATACTCACCCTAATAAAATTATATCTAGAATTATGTGCCACATAAATCATTCGAGCGTTAGTTTATACCAAAGCCCACAAATTTCTTCTCATATGTATTTGGTATTTACTGGGTGATTTGGAATACTCCGGGAGTCGCTGTGACGGTGGGTATTGTAGGCGGATTAGAGTTGATGAAGTTGAGGGGGTTATGCGTAAGATGAGCAGAGGCAAAGCGACCGGGCCGGATGAAATTCCAGTGGAGTTTTGCAAGAGTGCGGGCAAGGCAGGCTTGGAGTGGTTCACTAGGGCATTTAATGTCATTTTTAGAACGAAGAAAATGCCTGAAAAGTGGAGGTGGAGCATGATGGTTCCTGTATACAAGAACAAGGGTGATACCCAAAATTGCAATAACTATCGAGGTATCAAGCTGCTTAGCCATACTACGAAAGTTTGGGAGAGTGATAGAACTAAGGGTGAGAAGGAGTGTGTCTATTTTCGAGAAACAATTTGGGTTTATGTCGGGGCGTTCTGCTATAGAAGCCATCCACCTTGTTAGACGATTGATGGAGCAGTATAGGGAGAGAAATAAAGACTTGCATATGGTGTTCATCGACTTAGCAAAGGCGTACAGTAAAGTTCCATGGTACTTCTTTTTCATTTCATTCTCGGCTTCCCAAGTAGCTTCTTCAACTTGCTGGTTTCGTGATAATACCTTCACGGATGCAATTTCTTTGTTTCTCAACTTTCGGACCTGTCTATCAAGAATAGCAACCGGAATCTCTTCATATGACAATTCTTCATTAACCTCGATGGTCTCAACCGGAACAATAGTGGACGGATCTCCAACTACCTTCTTCAACATGGACACATGAAACACCGGGTGCACTAATGACATCTCAGGTTGTAGCTCAAGCTTGTTCGCTACCTGACCTATCCTTTGAATGATTCTATATGACCCGACATACCTCAGACTTAATTTTCTTTTCTTTCCAATCCGCATGATCCCCTTCATGGGAGATACCTTCAAGAACAACAAATCATCTTCTTTGAACTCTAAGTCTCTGCGACGAACATTCAAATAGGATTTTTAACGACTCGGAGCAGTTTTCAACCGCTCTTTTATGATCTTAACCTTCTCCATAGCCTGATGCACAAGGTCTGGTCCTATTAGCTCAGCTTCTCCAACATCGAACGACCCAATCGGTGATCTATATCTCCTATCATACAAGGCCTCAAACGATGCCATCTGGACACTGGCATGGAAGCTGTTATTATAAGCAAATTCTATAAGCGGCAAATGATCATCCCAACTACCCATGAAGTCAAGCACACAAGTACGAAACATGTCCTCAAGTGTTTGAATAGTCCACTCTACTTGTCCGTCAGTCTGCGGATGGAAAGCCGTTCTAAGATTTACCTGTGTACCCAAACCTTGCTGGAATTTCTTCCAGAAATTAGCTGTGAACTGGGCCCCTCGAAAAAAAATGATGGAAACTGGAGTGCCATGAATCTTGACTATTTCCTTGATATATAATTGGGCATATTGTTCCGCGGTGTCGGTGGAATTAACTGGTAAGAAGTGTGTTGATTTCGTGAGTCGATCCACGATCACCCAAACTGAGTTGAACTTACGCGGAGTGCGCGGTAACCCTACCACAAAATCCATATTTATCATTTCCCATTTCCACATTGGAATTTTTATACTTTGTGCCAACCCACCGGGCCTTTGGTGCTCGGCCTTCACTTGCTGACAGTTAGAACATTTTGCCACAAAGTCCGCTACACCCCTCTTAATGTCATTCCACCAGTAAACTTCCTTTTGATCATGGTACATTTTCGTAGAACCTGGGTGCACGGAATATCTAGAAGTATGAGCTTCTTCCATGAGTCTTTCCCGAAGACCATGCACGTTTGGAACACATAGTCGCCCTTGTTATCGTAATGTCTAGTCATCCATGCCAAGAGAAAAAGTCGTAGTCTTATGTTAATGAATCCCTTCTTTGAACTGCACCAACACTGGATCATTGTATTGCTTCTCCTTGACTTCCGCCACAAGTGATGATTTTGACCTATTCTGCGCAATCACTCCCCCTTCATCGGATTCCGAAGATGAACCCCTAATCTGGCCAACTGGTGAACCTCCCGGGCCGACGGCCTTTGACATGCCTTCAAGTGAGCCAAACTAACCATATATTTCCGACTAAGAGCATCCGCCACCACATTAGCTTTCCTTGGATGATACAAAAAGTCGATGTCATAATCCTTAAGCAATTCAGGCCACCTTCTCTGCCTCAAGTTCAATTCCTTCTTTTTAAAAATGTATTGAAGGCTCTTGTGGTCCGTGAATACATCTACATGGACCCCATACAAATAATGAAACCAAAGCTTTAATGCAAAAACCATCGCCGCAAGCTCTAAGTCATGCGTTGGATAGTTCTTCTCATGATTCTTAAGTTGCCTTGAAGAATAAGCTATAACATTACCATGTTTTATCAATACACACCCAAGACCGATCCTTGAAGCATCGTAATACACCACAAACCCCTCTGTACCCTTTGGCAGGGTCAATACCGGCGCCAAAGTCAATCTTAATTTCAATTCCTAGAAGCTCCTTTCATAAGCATCGGACCACTGGAACTCAACTGCCTTCTGCGTCGATTTAGTCAATGGAGAGGCAACAGTGGAGAACCCCTCCACAAACCTCATATAATACCCGGCCAAACCCAAGAAACTGCGAATCTCTGTTGGAGTGGTAGGTCTAGACCAATCCTTTACCATTGCAATTTTTGAGGATCAACCTTAATTCCTTCTCCGGAGATGACATGACCCAAAAATGTAACAGATTCAAGCCAAAATTCACATTTCGAGAACTTTGCATACAATTGGTGTTGATGAAGAGTCTACAGAACAACCCTGAGGTGGTCGGCATGATCCTCTCGACTTCGTGAATATACAAGGATGTCGACAATGATTACTATCACAAAGGAGTCAAGAAACGTCTTGAAGACTCGATTCATAAGATCCATGAAAGTTGTCTGGGCATTTGTCAGTCCGAAATACATTACCAAAAACTCAAAGTAACCATACCGAGTTCTGAAAGTTGTTTTTGGAATATCCCGCTCCCTTATCTTCAATTGATGATACCCGGACCACAAATAAATTTTGGAGAAGAACTTAGCACCTTGTAATTGATCAAACAAATCATCTATCCTTGGCCATGGGTATTTATTTTTCCTTGTGATTTTGTTGAGTTGCCGGTAGTCAATACACATCCATAATGATCCATTTTTCTTTCTGACAAAGAGAACCGGTGCGCCTTAAGGCGACACACTCGGTCAGATGAAACCTTTCTCTTGAAAATCCTTCAGTTGTTCCTTTAGCTCTTTTAATTCCGTCGGCGCCATTCTATAAGGTGGAATGGATATCGGCTGCGTACACGGCATCACATCAATCCCAAAATAAATCTCCCTATCTGGTGGAATCGAAGGGAGCTCGTCTAGAAAGACATCGAGGAATTCATTTACAACCGGCACATACTCAGGGGTGGGTACCTCAGCATCGGTGTTCGCAACCCAGACCAAATGACAAATACACCCCTTTTTGATCATCTCCGTGGCCTTCAGGTAAGAAATAAACCTACCTTTTAGCATCACATTATTCCCTTTCCACTCAACAACTGGCTTATTCGAAAATTCAAGCCTCAGAGTTCTAGTTCGACAATCGAGTTTGGAAAAACATGAATAAAGCCAATCCATCCCCATTATTACATCAAAATCAACCATCCCTAATTCAATGAGATCGGACATGGTATTCCGACCACGTACCGTGACAACACAATCTCTATAAACCCCGTACGGCCGTAATAGAATCGCCAACCAGAGTAGATACAGAGAACGACTCAAGAAGCTATTCTGGTTCTGTCCCGAATTCCATAGCAACATAAGGAGTAACATAGGACAAAGAGGATCCGGGATCAATAAGGGCATACACATCATGAGATTGGTCAGTCAATATACCTGTGACAACATCTAGAGAAGCCTCTTCACACTTCCAGCCACTCATAGCATAGAATCGGTTGGGGCCTCCTGAACTCTGAGCAACACCCCTAGCTGCACCACGCCCTGTTGGTGCTGGAGAGCCTCGAGCTGGAGGGTGTATTGACAATGTAGCAGCTGCAGGACTGGATGACTGAGATGTGCCCATGCCCGCACCCTGGAGGGATGCACGACACTCTCTCTAAATATGGCCTCTCATCCCCAATCCGTAACATACTGGCAGGTCCATGTAGCAGATTCCCAAATGCATCTTCCCACACTTGGGGCATGGAGGTCTCCACTCATGCTGGAATCTCCCTCCTGGTCGGCCTTGATGGTGGGACCCCTACTGGCCTGACTGAGCCTAAAGCGACTCCCCTGCTGCTGACCATGCCTAGTTGGCGGGGCACTAGATAAAGTCTGAGCATAAAACTGGGATGGCCCTAATGATCCTCCTTGAAAATATGATCTCCCACCACCAAATGAATCCCCAGGGTTGCCCGCTGATCGGGCCCTACTGCTACCTTCTCGCTCCATCCTGCTTTTTCAATTTACGGTTCTCTGTGGCCTGAGCAAATTCCACCATTTTCCCATAATTCATATAATAATTCAAGGCAGTTGTAGAAGCCTCATTAATAGTCAAAGAACTAAAGGCCTGAATAAACCGACGAACCCTGGCCTTCATAGTGGGAAACATGTGAACACCATACTTGGACAGGCGTGCAAACTCCATATGATATTCCCACACACTCTTGCTACCTTGCTTTAGATTCTTAAACTCCGCTGCACGGGCTGCCCTTGTCTCAGCAGGCAGGAAATAATCCACAAAGGCATCAGAAACTTATTCCACCTCCTTGGAGGACTCCCCTCTTCACGGGAGTCTTCCCACAACTCAAACCACGAATAGGCCACCCCTTTCAGACGGTAGGCAACCAACTCCACTCCCTCTGTCTCTGTTGCACGCATAAATCTGAGGGTCTTGTGCATCTCATCAATAAAATCTTGGGTGTCCTCCTCGGGATTTGCGCCCGTGAACACCGGAGGGTCTAGATGAAGAAATATGTTCACCCTAGAACTAGTGGTATCCCCTTGCTGGCTAGAAGAGTTAGGTGCCACATTTGATCTTTGGGACTGGGAGGCCACTATCTAAGTTAACATTTGTATGGCTCCCCTAAGGTCCTCATTAGTAATACTAGGACCATAAGCTGAGGCTGGAGGTGGAACCGAAATATCGGTGGGAGGGATCGTTGCACCCTCGGCAGATGTAGGAACTCATGCAGTCTATCCCAGTATAGTAGAATCAGGAAGGGTAATAGTCGGGGATTATCCTCTCCCGCACCATCAAGTGGGGGATCAACAGTCACTCCTGAGGCGGCATTGGCCTCTTGGCCATTTCTCGCTTTCTTCTTAGGTTCCATTAGCTGAAAGTTACAACGGTGTACCAGTTAGAGGAGAACACCCTCATATTCAGTTATATCACATGATATAGATCAGCAAGGAATGGTATTATTCCTAAATGTCCAAGTAAACTTATAGATGTGGTCAACAACACACTGATAAGAAGGGATCTACTAGCCACGGCTCTGAGACACCCTAGTACACTTTAAAACCTAGCTCTGATACCAAGTTTGTCACTCCCCAACCTTGGGGAGCGCGACCGACGCTCAACCGAATGAACCCGATCGAGCAAGCCTATTAGACCTTTCCTACCCGACTCATTCATGATTCGAAAAGAGGACGTGTTACCATCTGCTAAACAGGGGAGGGGTCAGATATACATGCATAAATGTTGCTAGTCCATTTTTTCAATAAATACATTAAGCGATAGTTAGGTTTCCAAAGTACATACAATTTACAATTTAGTGGGAAAAGAGTTTCAAAATAAAACTTAATCCAGTGACCACTCCGATACCCATACATGACCCACATATGTCTACGGAGCCTCTAATGATAGAGAAGACATTATGACAATGCCGACAACAAGGCCCCGACTATACCTCAAAACGTAGTAACTTATACAAAAGAAGAACTACACGACCCTTGGAAGAATGGGGGGCCCACCAAGACTGCTGTGAGGAGAGAGAGAAAGCACCACTATCTGCGATCGACACTATCTGCAATGGAACCACCTACATCCATTAAAAGATGTAGCGTCCCTGGCAAAAAGGACATTAGTACTGTCGAATAGTACTAGTATGTATAGCTTAACATCATTGCATTAAAAAGATCAATAATACATGAACAGGTAATTATTAAATTAATGAGAAACTTAGACAACACCACCACATCAAATAAGGATTCATATAAGCTTTCAAGTGAAATTACTATAGCTTTAGCTTGGGCCATTATTTACATTAACACCTCATTATTCACAATACCACTGTACTCCTGTACGGAGTCCGATCATGACCCGATCGACTAGGTAATTCCCTTGGAGACATCTTTCCATAATACCTATTCCTGTTTCAATTCCCAGCACAATACCACCATGTGTGCGGCATGGCATCCGATCACGACCCGATTGACTAGGCCGTCTTACTCAAGACATTACCATTTTTCATCAATCACTTCATTTCTTATTTCACTCACATATTTCAATTCATTCGGCGCTAGTGGCCACAATTGCTAATTCATACTTGGTACTAGGCCGCATTTCATAATTCAAGTTCTTTCCACATATTTCACATTTTTATCAATTTCATCAACCAACCTTTCAATTCAAGATATTAAGTACACATAGGGGGAATCATGAGTCGTGGGTATATAGAGGCTTTCACATGCTTTGACAATTTAACACATATTCCATATCTTCACTATATCACCAAGTAACAAATAGCATAAAAGAGAGCATTTAAATACATATTACACATAAAGTCTTACTACAAAAGCGTATTTGGAGTGTCATTTCCTACATCAATCAAGGTTGAGACTTACACCAATTGTAGGGGCACCATGGGGTTTCTATTTCTAAGGAGAGGGGTTTCTTAGCCATACATACCTCAATAGATTTCCTTACGTTCGACGATAACTTCCGGGACCTTTAGCACCTTTAATCTATTTTAGGATTATTGCAAATTTATTTAAGAATTAGAAGGATGATCGATTCCTTAGCCCATTCCCCATCCTTAACTATTTTTTTAGCTCACATTCATCCTAGGTTCCCTCACCACCCATGCATGCAAAACAATTAACCCCAACCCATGAATTATCTTTCTAGGTACCCATTTTAGAAGAAATTTCATAAATGTTAAGTTGGGCTTAGGTTCTTACCTTTGATATAGAGACATCTCTTGAAAATCTTCAAGTAATTACCAAGAACGGAAGGATATTAGTGTGATGCTTGGCGTTTCTCTCTCTAAGAACCCATTTCCCTCACTCTAGAAATGTAAGAAATAGTTCAATGTGGCCTAATGGGGTGTTTTAATGGAATGGGGTCAGGTTTTAAAATTTAGAAAATAGGAGCCCCGACACAGATCTCCGATTGCATATGCAATCCCATAACAATTATGCGGTCTGCAAAGTGACCGCAAAAGTAGCTCCCAGGACTTGAATTTTTTTGCCCAGGTCTGCAACCAGTATGCAGTCTGCATACTTGTTCTGCGCCCGCATAATGCACCGCAGAACCCCCTTCGCAAAAACCAATGAGAAATTATGCGGCCAATATGCGGCCCGCATAATGATTATGAGGTCGCATAATTACCCACAAAGTTGACATCAAATTTGGCCAAACTTTCGGCCTCACTCTGCAGCAAATATGTGGTCCGCAGAGTGATTATTTGGCTGCATAATGGGCCGCAGAAATGCACAAATCTGCCAATTATTTTCTTTTAGGCCAAAATCGTACTGTTTAATCCAAAAAGTATTATAATACATAAATCTAACTTGGCACTACGAAATTTTCGAATTTTTTATTAAAAATTTACATGGCCTTATAGACCCGAGTGAGGACAGTGGGTGGGCACTCTGACAATTTTCCGGTTATGATGGGGTTGCATCAGGGGTCAGCACTCAACTTTTTTTTATTTGCTATGGTGATCTGACGTGCCACATCCAAGGGAAGGTGTCGTGGTGAATGCTATTTGCAGATGATATTGTATTGATCGACGAGACGCAAGACGATGTGAACACGCGTATAGAGGTATGGAGGCAGACTCTGGAATCTAAAGGTTCAAGTTGAGCAGGACCAAGAAAAAATACTTGGAGTGTAAGTCTAGTGGAGAGACTCAAGGAGGGGAAAGGGAGGTGAGGTTGGACTCGCAGGTCATCCATAGTAGAGGGAGTTTTAAGTACCTTGGGTCTATTATTCAGGGGGATGAGGAGATTGATGAATATATCACACATCGTATTGGGGTGGATGGATGAAATTAAGACTTTCTTCCGTTGTTTTGTGTGACAAGAAGGTGCCACCGAAACTTAAGGTAAGTTCTACAGAGTGGTGGTCATACCAAAAATATTGTATGGAGCTGAGTGTTGGCCAGTCAAGATAGCTCATATCCAAAAGATGAAGGTAGCAGAGATGAGAATGTTGAGATGGATGTGTGGGCACACCAGGTTATATAGGATTATAATTGAGGTTATTCGCGACAAGGTGGGTGTGGCCCCTATTAAGGACAAGATGCGGGAAGTACGGCTTAGGTGGTTTGGTTATGTGAGGAGGAGGAGCACAGACTCCACGGTAAGGAAGTGCGAGAGGTTGACATTAAAGGGCCAACGAAGAGGTAGAGGTAGGCCTAAGAAAAGGTGGTAAGAGGTGATTTAGCAAAGTATGGCGCAACTTCAGCTGATCGAGGACATGACCCTTGATAAGAAGGTATGGAAGTCGAGGATTAGGGTAGTATAGTAGGTAGTCTAGAGTGTTCTTAACAGTAGTATTGACGCACAATCTCACTTTCTATTGGTAGTAGGTTTGTATGACTAACAGTTATTTTCTTTCATTTTTGATCACCTTACTGTTTTGTTATTTTTATTCTGCTTTTATATGGCTATTTGGTACTATCCCTTATTGTCTATATTTTTATTATTGTGGTGCTTATGCTTTCCTGAGCCGAGGGTCTATTGGAAACAACCTCTCTATCCTCACAAGGTAGGGGTAAGGTCTGCGTACACACTACCCTCCCCAGACCCTATGGTGTGGGATAAAACTGGGTATGCTTGTTGTTGTTGTTGTTATGTATTTGGTATTTAGTAGACTCGAGACTGCAAACAATATAAGTATTTACTTAAGTCCCTAATCATATCTAATAAGTTAATCTTTTAATTTTACAATAAACGTGTCTCGAGATGCTTATAGCTAAGCAGTAAGTAGCTTAGCCATAGCAAAGAACGAATTGAATCAGATGTACCCATTTCGAGTGAAATTCATATACTTTTCCTAACTTTCCCAGGAAATGAAACTTCCTATTTACCCGTAAAATGGTACAATTGAATTCGTGATTTCTAGACAAGTGAAATAATTTGATCCCGAAAATAAAAAATAATTGAAGAATTATGCAATAGTTAGTCTTTAAAATGTAGATGAAACAGTAGGAATGACAGTTCCAGGGACAGGGATTTCAGGCACAACAATAACGGAATCAAAAGGCGAGAAAAAAGAATTGTATTAAGCTTTGTATAGAATGTAGTGTATATTTGCCAGAAAATTAGTGTCCTTTACAATGCTCACTATTTATAGTTGTGTCTAGCGAAGGAGGTCCTAGGATCGTGCCCTCCTTTAATGTCAATTATGAGGGTCATTGATGAAGGTGTAACGGTGAACATAAATTCCAAATTCTCTATAACGAACCGTCGCTCTTAATGCCATGTAATATTCTCTATTAAATGCTACCAGGCGCAGAGCATTTAACACATCTTTATGAACGTTATCCCTTACGGTGACAAGCGGAATAGCTGCTTTCGGTCTTGAGTCATCCCCGTCTTGGGTTCCACATGTTCTCCGCTTACATGATCACGTGTCATATCGTATTTTACCCTATACAGATAGTCCCCCTACTTTTTGATGACATAACTTTGTGTTACCAGGAAGTTGGTAGAAACACTCTTTTGGAGGGAATTACTATAACTCCCTTTGAAGGCTTCTGATGGTTGATCAGACGAACGTCTCTCCGTATTTAATGACCCAAACACGCGTCATCCCACGTTTCTGCATAGTTGTTTCCAATTATCGAGGTAATTGTGGCCATGAATTTAGCCACCAAAATCTTACATATACGCATCAACTTTCCTCCCTTGCACTTCATAATTTTTCCAAGCTTTTGATTTGCACCTTTGTTTTCCATCTTCTCTAACTTTCTTCAAACAAAAAACCTTTTCTTTCTTCCATTCAATGGCTTCCTCTTCAAAGCGCGCCAGTTCTTCAAAGAATAAAAAGAAAATTGAAGACTCTGCCCCTCCAACAGTGGGTTCCATCATCCCTAGAAGTCTTAATACCACAAAAGACTTCGAAGAGAAATTCCCTACTGCTAACCCTCGTACATGGGCCGTCAATAGGTAACCTTCTTCCATCTGTCCTTCTAGTATTCCTATTGTGAAGGAAGACTGCCGCTACCATGAGTTGGATATTATTTCTCCTGATCTATCGGAGCGAGTGACCCTTGCCAAGGAGGGTTTCAAATATTTTTACACGTATCTCTTTACTTTGGGTGTGTTTTCTTTGAGTGGAGAGCTGGATTCCATGATTGCGGAGTTTTGCCTCCATTAACAACTGTGTTTGTCACAAGTAAGTCCTTCCGTATTGAGGATGCTCGCCTGCCTTCGACGTTTGTGTCAGGAGACTGAAGAAGATCTAACCTTACCTCGTATGATGAATCTCTACTCTCCAAATATTTTCCGTAGGGTATGATAAACCTATGCAAATGTGGCCACCATGCTCTGTTGACCAGCATGGATGATGATAATGACACTAGGTGGATGGAACATTTCATTGCAGTTGACACCAATAATATCATTCTGACAACGACGTCATCCTTTCCGGCTGCTTGGAATCGCACTCGCAAGATCTTTAATTAATATTCCTTTTACTAAATATTCCTTTATGACCATATTGAATCTTCATCCTTTACATTTTTCAGCAACTCGATGGATCTCACTGGTGGTGGAAGGCTTGGACCGGTGGGTTCAAAAGATCTTGGACGTTACGACGCCCGAAACTCGTTTATGGAAAGAACTAGCCCTTAAATATGGGTGGAAGGCCAAAAATCATGGTAATTTAAATTTTACCTTGCTTCCGTTTTTTATGTGAAGAACTTGGTTGAACCCTTCTGACTTGTTCATGAAATTAGGTCTGCCCGCGATGGTTGTCGCGCCCCTTTTTTTCCTCGCGGAATCGGTTTTTGACATTCATTTGGGAAAACTCCCTTCATTTTGGGAGAGGGGTATGGAAAGTGAAGAGTCGCCACCTAACGGATTTATGGTGCGTTAGGGCACCTATTGCAAGTAACTCATGAAACCAGTTTGTGTTACCAGAGATTAGGTAAGGGCTTGAAATTACTTCTAGGGGAAGGTGTAGGCACCCCTCGAGGTCCACAATGGTGGGTCTCGGCCAAACATACTTTGTGAATTGGTCAATTAACAGATAAGCAGTCTAAGCACACATGTATAAACAGAATAAAGGAATTTTTAGCAAATAAGCAGTCCAATCACACATATGTATGAAGATGGAGAAGTCCTAAGTTTGTTAGCCTATAGGATCACATCTGTACAATGCCCGATAATCCTTCCTCAACTAGAGGGGTTACACGTGGCATTAGCGTACATGTCATCATATCCTTTTACTATCAAAATACCTCCCCTTAGTGGTTATATAAGCGGTTTTAATTAACGAACTCTAATCGTGCTTTACCTATCCTTTCCTTGTGGCCCTAGAGGTGTTTAGGACCTCTAATTTTAGGGCAGTTCTAGACTCTCCTAAAGTTTTAAGAAGGGAAAAATCTAAGCGACAACAAAGAACATATAGGACTGTCAAATATGAAAACAATTAAGAGGCTCATGTTTACCTCTACACATAAACAGATAATTAGCACATCTCAAACACAGATTTCAGAGATTTTCAAAAAGTCCTAGAACAAGATATTTAGGGGAACATAACAAGCAGAAAATATGCAATATTGTTTTAAGGCGAAGTGGCGTAAACCTAATCAGTTTGCCTACTGATTTTAGAACCTGTTGAACCTGGGAAGTTTCACAAATAAATAAAGCTTAATTTTTACAGTTTTATAGGACATTAATTACCTAAGGCTGGCCTAGGCATGGACTTGTAATACCCTTTAAACATGTTGTCTAAGTGAGATCATCGTTCGAGGAATCAGTTAGAACCGTTTAAAACTATTAAGTCCTATAGGGATGCTAATCTAGGTGCTGAGTATTACAAAATTTTATTTCATGCATATTTTATCTTATAACATGGTGTCTAAGCATTGGGGCTATTTTTTTTAAGCATATTTATAAACAAGACAATTATTTATTTAGGCGACATGATTTAAAGCAAATGCAAATGCAGTCCTAAAACAGGATTTCTAATGCACATACAGAATGGTCATTTTATTAGGCAGGATTACAGCAGTAGCCTAACGACATGATTTCTAGGTGATTGTGACTTAGGCAGAAGCAGAATTTCGTGATAATGAAGTACTGAGCTATACCACGTTTTCTTATATGCAAAACCAGTAAACGTAATTATCCTAAGACATGTTTTCTAATGCAAATAACACAGTCCTACAACATGATCTCTAATGCAAGTAACATAATATAGATCTAAAGGCATGATTTTTACTGCAAATAAGCATAGTATAAACCTAAAGCATGATTTCTACCCAATTTTCCCACAAAAATCGTATAAGAATCCCTACCCTTTTTCTAATTTCTCCAATATCTGTTTACAAAGATGATTATTACAGATCAGAATTGAATGAATTACATAAATAAATATAAGCTATACTATAGTGAGCCTGCAGATAGGCCCAAAGTAAACCTGGAGACACCGTGCCTTCAAAATAGTCTCGATACCAAGAGCCTTATAGCCAATAGGGTGTCCTGGTGTGTCAAAGTTCCCTAAGGACCTCAGGGATCCCGGGCAATGCTCACAACAAGACCCTTTTTTTAATAGAGAGCTGGTTATGTGCAATGTGGAAGGGCCAGCCCTAGTGTGCCAGAGTTCGGAGGAATCTCATGGATTCCTAGGAAGTACACACACTGGAGGGGAAGACCTTAAGAATCTAAGAGTAGAAGTGAGAGTGCTTGACATAGTTTTGAAAGAACTTGGTAAAGACAGTGTAGAGATAACACGTTTAGGAGTGAAAAGGTTTTCAGGAATAGAAACAATTTAAGGAAAATGCCAGGAGTGAAAAACAGTTTTGAAATCAATTCTGAAAAGAACAAAGATTCAACATACAATCACACAAACTCAGAGTGCTCAGACTCACAACCATTCAGCAATAAGATTTACAAACAGGGGTCAAGGGGTTGGGAACATAGAGAGCTTCACATCAGAAACACATGAACAGGGTCTAAGGGGAGCATATGGAACAACAACTGTACAGAACAACTAGGAGTCTACTGATTCAGAGACTTAACAAGTCAGTCATGGTAATAGGCAATTAAAACATAGAGACAGAGCGTGGGAATAGTCATGTTGAAGACATGGGTGCATTAGTCATACCAATTAGAATCAATCAAATACATTAGGAGTCTAAGACACTAACATGAGCATACTAGTTTAGGGGAGTAAACAAGAACTGAACAAACATGCAAACAAGACAAATGAGATCTAGGCATGTTCGACTAAACACTTGAACTGGAGAGGGTAAAACTTAAACATACTGGGTAAAGCAGTAAATAGGAAGACAATTAAGTACATAACCAATTAAACTAGTGCAGGAATAGGCATGGATTTACATAAAGGAACACATAAAGTTGAGTTTCAGAATTGAACTAGAGATATACCAGTTAAGGAAGCAAAGTGGAGAATGTAAAGCAAGTGGAGTTCCACTGTCTAGCCTTGGCTTTCAGCCGGCTAGACCAACAGTTAGCACAGGTAGCAGAGAAAGAAGAGAGAATTTGAGAGTGTGTGTGTATTCTGAACTAACTGTTCGTGTGTTGAGAGGAAAACAAGAGTGTATATATAGCAATTTAAGAGTAGAACAAATAAGGTAAAGGAATCAGCATTCAGTCAATTAAGGAAATCATAGAGTCACAGAATCCAATCACAAAAGGGTTCAGAATAGACCTCCCTTAATTAGGGGTAATTGATCAAACGGTAATAACATGGGAGTTTAATTAAGGAAACAATTCCAATCATACTAAATAAAGGATCAGTACAATCACAAAATTATACGGGCAATCAGTTAAGGCATAGACGGCCAATTAAATTCATAAACAAGGAAACAAACAAGATTTATGCATACAAATCTCTAAATGAGTAACGCAATCAGCAAAACTTTCAAAATAACACTGATTTCTGGAAAGAATTACTCAACTTCCATAAATAGAAATTAGACTAAGTAAGACCTCACAGAAATATAGCACTTAGCAGGAAAAGTAGGTTCGAACACCAAAAATTGAATTAGGGAAAAATTCTCCAAACATATACTTGGTTTAAATAGGGAAAAACATTTAAGTAAAAAAAATAGGGTAAACCAATACGACTGGTGTCACAGAAAGTAACAAAAGTATCAAAACAAAAGTTGAAGAAACCAGCATATCACAGAATCAACAAGGGTTTGAAGACTCATGCGAAAATCATTCAAGACGATGAAGAAATAATTAACTAAACATTTAGAATTATAAAAATCGTTGAAGAAAAATCTGGAATGAACCCTAGTTTTAGAAAGAAAAATTAAAATCGAAATAATCAGTTAAAACAAGGCGGTTTTGAAGGAAAACACTTAATAACATTCGAATCATCTCAAATCTATAACGATCTAAGAAGAATCGACGATATCGAGTTAGGGTTTTCAGAAAAAATAGTAGAGATGAGAGAATAGGTCAAGAACCCATAGATTCATAACAAAACAAAGAGAGATTATTACTTACAAACGAAAAATGGCCTGAGACAGGCTGATAAGCACATTTTCAAACCAGAACAAGTTGGAGTTCCATGAGATCCTCTCGAGGATTCATGGAATCAAAGAGCCATGGACTGTGGGAGACCAGGAGTGGTCAGGGGATGACATAGGAGCACCATAGGAGGGGTTCATGCCCGTGACAGCGTTTAGTTCTAGGGCTAGGTTGAGAGAGAGTTTGAGAGACGAGGGAAGATGATGACGGCGGGGGAGGGAAATAGTGAGAAGGGTTAGGGAGTTAGGATATGATTAATTATGTTAGGTTTAATTGTGGACACGACCACGATTAAACGGGTCTATCGGATCGGGGTTTGCAGATTGGGTCTAAAGGGATTTGGGCTAGTTTTAAAAAGGGTTTTGGGCTGGTTTTAAAAGAGGTCAGGTCTGAAATAAAAGGGGTTATTTATTAAATACCCAAATAATTGATAAAAATAATTTATCAAATAATTAACAAATTATAAAAAATAAAAATAAAAAGAATTTCATACATAGAAATGTTTTAAAATAATCATTCAATATTTTTAAAATACAAAGAGCCATTTTCTGGTAAAATAATGCAATAATGTATGCATGGGCTATAATTGAAAAGTTATTGCATTTGTAACCCAAAAATTTAAATGTGGCTATTTGTGAAATAATTTGAACTTAATATGACTATAAATAGCAGAATTAAATCATGAAATGCTATAAAGTCGTTTGTGATGCAATTTTAATTATTTATATAAATAAAGTACTGGGATAAATTAATTTTAAAATGTAAAAATTATGGAAAAATATCAATTGATGCTAATGCATAGTTCTGAAGGTATATATATGCATTTAAAAAATATTATAGGGAAAAATTGGGTATCAACAACTGCCCCTCTTTACCCGGGAAGGATGAAAGAGTTGTCGGGTAAAGATATGATGGCCAATTTTGACCGAGCGAGATGGCTTGAGAGATTTAGGCCACACTCTGATTTCTGAGCTGCCTATATATCCCTGGTTTTACAGGAATTAGGTCGTGTGTAGTTCTGGATTCATCGGTGGAGTATACCGATGAAGTTACCCCAAGAATGGTCACGAAATTTCGGGATAGGTGAAGAATGGTTATGGTGATTGGTCAGGATTGAGATAATATGAAGGAAATAGAGAGGGATTGCTCCCGTTGGGGTAATGGTTGCTTATCAGGTCACGTGCAAGTAAAGACATACTGCGAGCATATATTTGTGCAGGAATTTAAACATGATGCGGATTCCCTTCGGACCATGAGAATTGTCTTCGAACGATTAAGATGATGTCTTTAGACCATGATGTCCTGGGCCATGGATGTTCTCGGGCCATGAAAATGGTGCCTCCGAACCATGACGCCTTTGAATAATGATATGCGACTTTGAGAGATCCTCAGGCCATGACATGGTGTCTTCCGGCTATGAGGATGGTGCCTTTAGACAATGACGCCTTTGGATAAGATGGCGATATTTTAGCCCATGAGATGAATAATATGATGTCAAAAGCAATAATACAAGGCTTAGTCTTGTGAAGTTGAGGGTAGAGCTTAGCCCTAAAGAAGAGCAAAATAGATAGTGCCGGAGAGACAGCGCTTAGTCTCGGCAAAAAATGCAAATAGGAGGTAGAGCTTAGCCTCATGCGGATGGAGACTGAACTTAGTCTCATGAACAAAAGCAAAATGGAGGCAGGGCTTAGCCTCATGCAAATGGAGACAGAGCTTAGTCTCATGCAAGATTCAGGACAGGGCTTAGTCCCGTGCAGATGGAAGGCAGTGTTTAGCCTTATGCAAATGGAGGTAGGGCTTAGCCTCATACAAATGGAGACAGATCTTAGTCTCATGCAAGATTCGGGACAGGGCTTAGTCCCATGCAGATGGAAGGCAGTGCTTAGCCTTATGTAGATATGGAGGCAGGGCTTAACCTCATGCAAATGGAGACAGAGCTTAGTCTCATGCAAGATTTGGGACAAGGCTTAGTCCCATGCAGATGGAAGGCAGTGCTTAGCCTTATGTAGATATGGAGGCAGGGCTTAACCTCATGCAAATGGAGACAGAGCTTAGTCTCATGCAAGATTTGGGACATGGCTTAGTCCCATGCAGATGGAAGGAAATGCTTAGACTTATGCAGATATGGAGGCAGGGCTTATCCTCATGCAAATGGAGACAGAGCTTAGTCTCATGCAAATGGAAGGCAGTGCTTAACCTTATGGAGATATGGAGGCAGGGCTTAGCCTCATGCAAATGGAGACAGAGCTTAGTCTCATGCAAGATTCGGGATGGGGCTTAGTCCCATGCAGATGGAAGGCAGAGCTTAGCATTATGCAAATATGAAGGCATGGATTAGCCTCATGCAGATGGAGACAGAGCTTAGTCTCATGCAAGATTTGGGACAGGGCTTAGTCTCATGCAAGATTTGGGACAAGGCTTAGTCCCATGCAAGTGAAGGCAGAGCTTAACCTTATGCAAATATGGATGCAGGGCTTAGCCTCATGCAAGATTGAGACAGAGCTTAATCCCATGCAAAGAGAACAAATATTAGGTGATAGCAGAGTATTTCTAGCTTGAAGTGGATTCAGTATCGTTGTTGTTATGAAGGTTGTGACTTTGGGGAATGTATATTCTTTGTTCCTGCAACCAAAGAAAAATTGTGAGTTCTGTAAAAGGGGAGGTCGGTTCGTTCCTCCTCGGCTCGCTTGACTTGCTCTGCGCGGTCTGAAGATCCCGTTCAAATCATTAGGGGTAGCGTTTGCTGAACAGAGTTATTTCAAAAGCAAGCATGCGTAGTTTTCAAAGTTATAGTAAAAATATATTTTTTAGAAAATTAGTTAGATGAACCAGTGACTGCGACACGATCCGAGATATTGTGACTTCTCCTGCCGTAGAATTTTGAGGGTCCTCCTCAAAGTTCTTCCCCAGTTAGATGTATAAGAATCTCTGACTGTTGTATATGTTGCGATCGCTGAATTTTCTTCTGACTTTTGTGGGTCCTCCTCAAAATTCTGCCCCAATTTCTGATTATGTGAGAAATATAGATTTTTATTGAATTGTGACCGAACACACGGGGTTGCCTACGTATCCCCTCTTAAACGGGAATCAGGTCGAGCATAGTTCAATTTACATCATTTGCGGCAACATAAACAATTACACATAGTATCGCTTGACTGCATCACTATTGATTGGTTTTGGCCAGACTTCTCCGTCCATTTCTGCGAGTATGAGGGCTCCTCCCGTCAATATTCTGTGAACCATGTAAGGACCTTTCCAGTTGGGAGAGAATTTCCCTTTGGCTTCATCTTGATGTGGGAAGATCTTCTACAAAACCAGCTGCCCTAGTGTGAACTGTCTTGGCTTGACCCTTTTGTTGAAAGCTCTGGACATTCTGTTTTGATAAAGCTAGCCGTGACAAATTGCATTCATCCTCTTTATGTCTATGAGGGCTAGTTGCTCATAAAAGTTTTATATCCATTCTGCATCACTGAGCTCAGCTTCCTCTATGATCCTCAAAGAAGGAATCTCCACTTTGGCAGGAATAACAGCTTCAGTACCGTAAACCAGTAAGTAGGGAGTTGCCCCAGTTGATGTGCGGAATATGGTACGGTATCCCAGTAAAGCAAATGGTAGCTTCTTGTTCCATTGTTTGTGATTTGCTACCATCTTTCTCAGTATCTTCTTGATATTCTTGTTGGTGGCTTCTACAGCTCCATTTATCTGAGTCTTTAGACCGTGGAATTCTTGTGCTTAATGTTGAAGGTCTCACACATGGATTTCATCATATCGCTGTTGAGATTCGCGACATTGTCAGTGATGATGGACTCCGGAACTCTGAATCGACAAACAATCTGGTCCCGGACAAAATCTTCCATGACTTTCTTAGTCACTGCCTTGTAAGATGCTGCTTCGACCCATTTGGTGAAGTAATCAATAGCTACCAAGATGAACCGATGCCCATTTGAGGCGGTGGGATCGATTGGACCAATGGCATCCATTCCCCAGGTGGCGAATGGCCAAGGTGATCTTGTTTCATTGAGCTCATGTGACAGCACTTTTATCATATCTGCATGTACTTGACATTGGTAGCATTTTGGACATACCGAATGCAATCTGTCTCCATGGTCATCCAGAAATAACCGGCCCTGAGTATCTTCTTGGCCAAGACAAAACCATTCATATGCGGGACGCAGGTTCCGGCATGTATCTCTTCTAGCAACTTAGAAGCTTCTTTCACGTCGCCACACCTCAACAATCCCAAATCAAGAGTTCTTCTATATAGGGTTCCTACGCTGTGGAAGAAATTGTTGGACGATCTCCGAAGCATGCGTTTCTAAGTATGGTTTGCATGCTCCGGGTATTCCCCTTTTGTCAGATACCTTTTGATTTCGTGGAATCAAGGCTTCCCATTTATTTCTTCTTCAATATGAGCACAATATGCTGAGTGACTATGGATCCTTACTGGGATATGATCAATAAAGTTCTTGTCTGGATGATGTATCATTGATGACAAAGTGGCCAATGCATCGGCAAACTCGTTTTGAACCCTGGGAACATGCCAAAACTCTATCTTTGTGAACTTCTTTCTCAATTCTTGCACATGGTGTAGATATGGCAGTATCTTGGAATTCTTGGTGGCCCATTCTTCTTGTACCTAGTGCACAAGCAAATCTGAATCGCCGATTACCAACAGCTCCTGAATATTCATGTTGATGGCCATGTTGAGTCCTAGGATGCAAGCTTCATACTCTTCCATGTTGTTGGTGCAGGGAAATCTGAGTTTAGCAGATACCGGATAATGTTGGCCAGTTTCCGATACCAAGACAACTCCAATACCGACTCCTTTGAAATTTTTCGCTCCGCCAAAGAACATCCTCCAACCGTCGTAGGATTCAACAATATCCTCCCCTATGAATAGCACTTCTTCATTGGGAAAATACGTTTTCAGGGGTTCGTATTCTCCTTCCACAAGGTTTTCAGCAAGATGATCTGCCGGTACCTGTCCTTTGACTGCTTTCTGAGTTACATAAACAATGTCGAACTCACTCAACATGATTTTCCACTTAGCCAGCTTTCCAGTGGGAATAGGTTTTTGAAAGATATATTTTAGGGTATCCATCCTTGATATGAGGTACATTGTGTAAGCACAGAAGTAATGCCTCAGCTTTTGAGCTATCCAGGTCAAGGGGCAACAGGTACGTTCCAATAGAGAGTATCGCGCTTCATATGGAGTGAATTTCTTACTCAGGTAATAGATAGCTTGTTCCTTTCTCCCTGTCTCGTCGTGTTGTCCCAGAACACAGCTAAAGGCTCCATCTAACACTGCGAGGTAGAGTAGCAATGGCCTGCCTGGCTCTGGCGGGACCAAAACTGGTGGTGTTGATAGGTACTCCTTGATCTTGTCGAAAGCCCTTTGACTATCTTCGGTCAGCTAGTTGCAGCATCTTTCCTAAACATCTTGAAAATTGGCTCACATATGACTGTGGACTGGGCTATGAACCGGCTGATGTAGTTTAGCCATCCTAGAAAAATCATTACATCTTTCGTACTCTTCGACGGTGGCAGCTCCTGTATGGCTTTGACTTTTTATGGATCCAATTCTATCCCTCGGCGACTGATAATGAACCCAAGTAACTTTCCGGTAAGGACCCCGAATGCACACTTTGCAGGGTTTAATTTCGGGTTATACTTCTGTAGTTTGTCGAAGAACTTCCTCAAATCTGCTATATGATCTGTGGATTTCTTAGATTTGATGATGACGTCGTCCACATACACCTCGATCTCCTTATGTATCATGTCATAAAAAATAGTAGTCATAGCCCTCATGTAGGTGGCCCCAGCATTTTTTAGACCGAATGGCATCATCTTGTAACAGTACACCCCACATAGTGTAATGAAGGCTGTTTTCTCTGCATCTTCTTCGTCCATCCAAATCTGATGATAACCGGTGAAGCAATCTACAAAGGACTGGAGTTCATGCTTGGTGCAATTGTCGATCAGAATGTGTATGTTTGGTAGCGGGAAATCATCCTTGGGACTTGCTCTGTTTATATCCCGATAATCAACACAGACTTAGACTTTCCCATATTTCTTTGGAACTGGCACGATGTTGGCTAACCAAGTTAGGTATTCAACCACCATGAGGACCTTGGCCTTGATTTGCTTGGTGACCTCCTCTTTGATTTTCATACTCATATCAGGCTTGAATTTCCTGAGTTTCTGCTTTACTGGTGGACACATTTGGTTTGTGGGCAATTTGTAAGCCACAATATATGTACTTAAACTGGTATTATCATTGTATGACCATGCAAAGATGTACTCATACTCTTTGAGGAACTGTGTGTACTCTTCTTTTTCTGATGGTGATAAGTGAATGCCGATGCGGGTCTCCTTGACGGTTTCAGAATCTCCTAAGTTGATTATCTCAGTTTCGTCCAGGTTGGACTTGGGCTTGTTCTCAAAATTCTTTACTTCCCTGACGATTTCCTCGAGTATGGCATCCTTTTTTTCTGAATCACTATCCTTTTGTTGCGTTGCCTCATTACATGTCACAGTTGTCGATTCATCAAGACAGGAAATAGTAATGCTGTATAGATAAAGATATGAGAGAAACTAGTAATAATAAATATTGATCCATTGAAACATAAAAGTGATTTTCAATAATTTAAACAACGTTTATGGAACGCTGGAGGTTTTATTTAAAACAAATGCAAAAAGGGAATTCATTTTCTTAGAAAACAACAAAATAAACACTGTTGTTCAGCCTTGTTACCTCGGGAATCGTCGGGCCCTGGACGGTCTGACAGCCAATTCTTGAGGAATGATCATTTTTCCAAAGCTCGTATGGTAGGGCCTTCCTCCTACTCCTCCTCGACAATTACACAACAATCCATGTCATCATCCTCTAGGAACAAGTTCCTCAAGGCGGCCAATGCTTCTTCCTCCTCTGATCCCCATATGATGTCGGTCTGTTGGAAAGTCTAATTCATGTATGGTACAGGCTGCTCAAATGGATAGTACGGACCACGCCATGGTGGTGACCAGTCATTGTATTCTTTCCAGGTGTACTGATATCCTAGCCCAAAGGTTGTACCATGACGTTTCAACTGTATTGACTTGGAGATACCCTAAAGGTTTTTGCCAATACCCTTGCTGGATTCATATCCTCTCCACGCTAGTATACTTTCTATCTTGCTGCTCCACCACTTATCTTTCTCAATTGCATTGACCCGCTCGATGTGATGATAAGTTTCTCCCCCGAGCCTTCTTCTATTCTCAACTACTGGGATAGTTTGACGGTTGTAAATGGGGTTGCTCCCATCTCCATGGATAATCACCTCTTGATGGTTCCATTCGAGCTTCACTGCCTGATGCAAAGTTGATTCCACAACCTCAGCGGCGTGTATCCACGGTCGTCCCAACAATAGATTATAGGATGCAGATATGTCCAGCACCTGAAACTCGGCATCAAACCATGTAGGCCTCATCTGTAAACAAACATTGATTTCCCCAATGGTAGCCCTCTAAGACCTGTCAAATGCCTTCACGTTCATGGTCCCTTCTCGTATTTCATGTTGGACTTTGCCTAGCCTCTTCAGTGTTGTCAATGGGCAAATATTGAGACTGGATCCCCCATCTATCAGAACTCTGGCAATCAAATTGTCCTCACATTGCACGGTAATATGTAGTGCACTGTTATGATTCAAACCCTCGGGTGGAAGCTCGTCCTCGTGGAAGGTGATTTTGTGACTTTCCATCACCTGTCCCACCATATTGGCCATTTCTCCACTAGTGATGTTGTTAGGTACATATGCCTCGCTTAACACCTTTAAAAGAGCATTCATGTGCACTTCTGAATTTTGTAGCAGTGACAGGATATATATCTGAGTAGGAGTCTTGTTCAAATGATTTGTGACAGGATAGATATCTGAGTAGGAGTCTTGTTCAAATGATTTGTGACTGAATACTCTTTTTCTTGCACTTTCCTCCAAAGGCCATCCATTCCTATTTCAATAACAGGCGGTCTGTTAAAAGCCTGCTTACTGGATTCTGCCAAATGCTCTGGTGTATAGACTCTTCCCGTTCTGGTCATCCCTTGCGCAGCGCCAGATTCTTCTATTTTGTTCTTTCCTCTACTTCTAGCTTCGGCCACATAATCCCACCCTTAGTGTTGAAAGGCGGCGTGGTTGACACTGTCACTGTGAAAGGCGTGGTTACTTCCACCTCGAATGGAACATGTGCAGTTGTGGGGGGGGAGTGCTATCTCAACTTCAAATGGAACTGATGCATCTATCTTAACCTCTACTGGCGGTTGTATTTGTATTATAATAGGATTGAGCGTGACTGTGAGTTTCTTAGGATTGTCACCCTCTTTGATAAGCCCAATCGATACCTCGGGATCCCATTCCTCATCGGTCTTTATCACATTGACACCTTCACCCCCATGATCTGGGAGGGGGTTGTTGCGGATGTTGGGTGTAGCTTCTTTGTCCTGAATGACCTTATTATCAATCAAGGTCTGGATCTTATCCTTTAGTGTTCAGCACTCGTCAATGGTGTGCCCTTTCATGCCAGAATGATATGCACATGTCTTGTTTGGGTTGACCCATTGGGATGGATTCTCCACGGTCGCAGCAGGGATATGAGTGACATAACCAGCAACCTTCAGCCTTTCATACAGCTGGTCAATGGGTTCGGCAATGGCAGTGTATTGTCTAGATGGTCTGCAGTCAAAGTTAGGCCGAGGTCTTGGGTAGTTTGGGCGGGTTGGAGGTGACTGAAAGTGAGAGGGTTGGGAGTTATATGTGTGATAAGCAGTGGCTGGTTGGGAATATCTAGAAGGTGATGGGTTATATATGGGTGGAGGTGATTGGTATGTAAGTGGGGAGGTTTGATATACAAGTGGAGTTTTGGGTCCTTGGGCGACCATTACTGTTCCTACATCTTTCTTCTTCGATATACCCCCTGAGTGCAATGCTTTATTTGTGGCCTACAATGCTTCAAAGTTTGTCACCATACCGCTTTTAATGCTCTCTTCAATCCTTTCTCTGAGTTTGATGATATCGGAGAACTTGTTATTTTCAATAACCATCAATCTTTCATAGTACTGCGAATCCTTTGTTCTAATGAAGAACTTGTTCATCTGTTCTTCGTCCAATATTGGCCTGACTTTGGCTGCTTCTGACCTCCAATGAGTGGCAAACTCGCGGAAGGTCTCAGTGGGCTTCTTCTTTAAGTTCTGAATGTAGAAGACATCCGGCGCATTCCCTGTGTTAAACCTGAATCCGTCCATGAAGTCAGACGCCATACTCACCCAGTTGGCCCACTTCTTGGGATCCTGGCTGATGTACCAGGATAAAACATCTCCTGTAAGACTCCTTATGAAAAGCTTCATTTGGATCCTTTCATCCTTTTCGACCCCTACAAGCTTGTCGCAATAAGTCCTCAGGTGAACCCTGGGATCACCTTTTCCGTCAAACATTTCGAACTTGGGGGGTTTGTAATTCTCCGGCAGTTCTACGTCGGATGTATGCATAGGTCTTCATAGTTCAGAACTTCTATCACTTTGCTCCCTTTGACGCCTTGAACCTGACTTGTCAACTTCTTGAGCTCTTCAGCTAGGTTCTTAATGAGCAAGTCCTTTTCAGTGGATTCTGGTGTATAGGATACGAGCTAAGTGGAGTGAGGTAGGTTTTCCACGTATATAGGGTTGTTTTGATGACCAGGAGTTTGGGTATAATGGTGATCATTGGTGGAATTTTGGGGTTCAGAAATGACTGGCAGGGTGGTTTATGGAGTGTGGTAGGTGTTTTGCTGGTACTGTGGTGGGATAGTTTGATTTTGTGGTGGGGTTGTATAATGGTGAGGTGCAGGAGGATTATGTGGTCATTTGTTGGGTGTGTTTTGCGGTGGTGTAGGGTTCTGAGTGTTTGAATTGTTGACATCTGGGATATTGAGTATGAGGTATAGATTTGCTAAGCTCCGGACCTGCTCGAGCTCACTCTGGAGTTCTAGTATTTTCTGCTCAAGTCGTGATACCACATCATTTGGGGCCTGAGTACCTCGACCATCAGAAGCTTATGCATGTTCAACATGTATGTTGTTGTCTTTTCTAGTGCCGTTCAAATCATCCATCTTTGCTTTCCCTTTGCCTTTTGGTGGACTAGGAGGAGATGAAGGTGGAGGGCCCCTAGATCTAGTATGATAAGCTGATGATGCCAGTATGCACGAACCAACCTTTGGGGAATGGGAATAATAAAAAGAAAGAAAGAAAAACAAAAGGTAGCCAAGTCAGTAAGAGTTCTAGAAAGAGTAGTTTTGTTATTTAAACACATGTTGCAGAATGTAAATTTGCGTCTTATTTTGGGAGCCTCATTGTACCCAAGGTAGGCCTAGCGACAAATTGTTTTGGAGAATTTAGATGCCAATAATTGCCTCATTTCATCAATATAAAAATACATGAATCCAACACGACACTAAAATAATAAAAGATAGGTCACTACTGGCATTTGGCCTTATTACATTTAGGAAAGACATGTAAATCTAATTTACTTGGACCCAGAAGGACCTTCCCCAAGCTTAATCTTTCTGGATCCATCAATCAGATCCCCTAGTTCGCGCATGCCCAACAACAGGTATAATCTTGCCAAATGTCCTCTCTCGCTTCCGTCAGCATTCTGAAATTACCCTTTATGAGATCGGAAATCCCACAAACTTACCAAAACTAACCCTAAACGCGTATTTTTCGGGATTAAGTTTCATATTATGCTTTCTCGGGATGTCACAATTTTCTTGTAGATGTTTGAGGCGGACACCTACATTCAAAATCTTAACGGGCATAACGTCTATATAAACTTCCATATTTTTTCCTATTTGATTTTCAAACACACGAGCCGTTGATAAGTAGCTCCGATGTTTTTCAACCCCAAAGGCATCACATTGTAACAATATGTACCTAAATTCATTAGAAACGCAGACTTTTCCTGATCTTCCGGGTTCATCTTAATTTGGTTGTACCCGGAAAAAGCATCAAGGAAACTCATTAACTCATGCTCGACCGTTGCATCAATCATTTGATCGTTATTTGGTAGTGTGAGCGAGTCTTCTGGGAACGCCTTATTAAGATCCTTATAATCTAAACACATGAAAACTTAATTGTTCTTCTTAGGAACTACTAATACATTAGCTAGCCAGTCCGGATATCTTACCTGCCGGATCAAACCGATATTGAGTAAGCTGGTTACCTCTTCTTTGTCGAATTTGTTCCTGGCTTCAGCAATAGGGAGCTATTTTTATCTTACTGGAGGTATGTTAGGATCAAAGCTTAACTTATGCACGGCTACCTCCGTCGGGATACTTGTCATATCCTCGTGTGATCATGCAAAACAATCGACATTAATTTTAAAAAATTCAATAAAATCATACCTGAGCTCGGGGTGCAGTCCTGTCCTTAAGTGGAATTTTCGTTTCTAGGAATTCTTCGAACAATGAAACTTGCTCCAATTCTTCTGTCGTGGACTTCGTTGCATCCGTCTCTTCTGGAACTTGGAAATATCTTGGCACCTGATACTGTTCCCACTCCTTTGTCCCCAGGTTAACTTCCTCCAATTCGGGTATAGGTTCCAGTTCCTATAATTTCTATGCCGTGTGTTCCACTCCTTTGCTACTGGAGACCAAAATTTCATTCATCTCTCTTGCTGCTGGTTGATCACCCCTTATCTGCTTGACTCATTCGGGCATCAATTGATGATATGTCGAGGGCACAACTTTCATCTTGTGTAACCATGGTCTTCCTAAGATGATATTGTATCCCATATCACCATCTACTACCTTGAAAATGGTTGTTTTCATTACTCATTCGTCGTTCATGAGAAATAATATCTCTTCCTAGGTCGTCACGCTCGCGAGGTTGAATCCAGAGAGGAGCTTTGTGGCCGGAATAATATTTCCGGTGAATTTAGCTTGATTACTATCCATTGTATGATATTAGCCGAACTTCCTGGATCCACTAGAACATGTTTAATCTTGAAATCTAACACATTTAAAGAAATTACCAGTGCATCGTTGTGCGGTAGCAGTAATTCGTCTGTGTCCTCCTACTTGAAAGTGGTATCGTCTTCCCGAAGCCTTTTACTATGAGTTAATGAAACTTTCATCTTTTTTGCCGCTAATAAGGTGACCATGTTGATCTCATTCCCTCCGAAGATCATATTGATCCTCTGGCGTGGGGTTCCTCTCCTGCTTTCGAGGGTTTAGTGTTGTCTCTATTACGACCATAATTGTTCTTAGCTAGGTTTCTTAAGAACTCACTGAGGTGTCCATTCTTCAATAGTGTTTCCACTTCTTACCAAAGGTGTTGGCAGTCCCCTGTCCGGTGGCCATTCGTTGCATTGTATTCACACCATAAGTTGGGATCCCTGTGGCTGGGTTAAGATCTCATTGGTCTAGGCAACCATGCCTTTTTTATGTTTCTCATGGCTGACTCCAATTCCACTATACTGACGTTCAATTTGTATCCTGATAACATGGGGTAAGAAGGACCCCTTGACCCCGAGGTTTCTTTGTCCTACAACAATCTGTTGATCCGGCCACGATCGGTCCTTCTGTCAACGGTGTACTTGTCTGCTGTCTGGAAGCCTCTGCCACGACCTTCAGCCCGCTCGTAGGGCAAAACTGGCCCCTCAAAGTCCGTCTGTCTGTGTCATGATCATCTTTTGATTTTTCTTTGTTCTTCTCTCGTCCTTTGGTCGACGGTGGAAAGCCAACCTGATCATCTTCGATCCTTATTTTACTCGTACTGATTGTGGACATCCGCCCAAGTTGTTGCTTGAAACTCGAGCAGACTTTCCTTCAGCTTTTGGGCAGCATCTGAGCTTCTCGGATTCAAATCCTTGGTGAATGCTTCAGGTGCCCATTCGTACGGGACAGCCGGGAGCAACATTCTTTCCTTCTAGAATCGGGTAACAAATTCTCATAGTAACTCGGACTCTCCTTGTGCAATCTTGAATATATCGACCTTCTGGGCTTGTAATTTTTGGGCCCCAGTATGGGCCTTGATGAAAGAGTCTGCAAGCATTTCAAAGGAATCTATAGAATTCTCGGGTAACAGTGAATACCACATCAAAGCTCCCCTCGTGAGAGTATCTCCAAATTTTTAAACTGCACATATTCAATTTCGTGAGGAGCTAAATCATTTCCTTTTACCGTCGTTGTGAAGGTGGTAATATGCTCCTGAGGGTCTGAAGGTCCATCATACTTTGGCACTTCAGGCCTTTTGAACCGTTTTGGGATTAATTCTGGTGCTGCACTCAGCTTGTACGACAATTGAGTATACTTCTTTGAATCCGAGTCCTTCTGGGTGTTTACTTCCCTCATAAATCATAAAATTTCATTCTTGAAAGGATCGTTCTCGTTATTGGGACCGGATCCAATCTCCCCAGCACTGTCGGAGTCAACTTCACCCCTGGGAGTGTTGTTGCCGACCCTCTGTGTTGTTTGGTTTGCGGGAATACTAGGAGGAATTGGATCTCGTCTATTTGCGTTATTCGAAGCTCCGGACCGCACCTGCTTCAACTCCGTCATAACCTTATCCTGTCGCGTGAAGTGGCCCAGAATGATTGCCCGTTGCTCTTGCAAGACCCTTACCGCGTCAACGACATGCTCCTTATCAGCATCATCGGGAGTCGTCTCCCGAACATGTCGAGGATATTGTCTTTCATGCACCGGTGTAGCGTCATTCCCCTTATTGTGGATATCGCTGACTGAGTCCTCGAAATGAGACTTATCTCCTTAAATCTCGGGGTTGTGCGTTTTGTTAACACTGTTATTTGTCATTTCTTATGATTTTTTCTAAGACAAATAATCAAAACACATAAGTAAAAAAGGGCAAGGATCAATTTAATTGCATGGTTGTCTTGGCCCACGGTGGGCACCAAATTGTTTATCAGTAAAATGGTACAGTTGAATTTGTACGTGGTTTCTAGACAAGTGAACTAATTTGATCCTGAAAATAATAAAATAATTGAAGAATTATGCAATACTTAGCCTTAAAAATGTAGATGAAACGGCAGGAACAACGGTTCTGAGAGCAGGATTTTCGGGCACAACAATAATGGAATCAAAAAAGCGAGAAAGTAGAATTGTATTAAGCTTTGTATAGAATATAGTGTAAGTTTTCTAGAAAATTCATGTCCTTTACAATGATAACTAAGCTCACTATTTATAGTTGTGTTGTGTCTAGGGAAGGTCCTATTATTGTGCCCTCCTTTAATGTCAATTTTGAGGGTTATTTGATGAAGATGTAACGGTGAACATAAATGCAAATTCTTTGTAACGGGTTGTCACTCTTAATGTCATGAAATATTTCTATATTAAATGCTACCGGGCGCAGAGCATTTAACACATCTTTATGAACATTATTCCTTTCGGCCGGTGACAAGCGAAATAATTGCGTTCGGTCATTGGCCGTCCCATCTTGACTTCCACGTGTCCTTCCCTTAGATGATCATGTGCCATATCGTATTTTACCTATACGCTTCCTCTCCTTAGATTAAAAATATGATTTCTCTATATCTCAAGATCTGGCCATTAACCGGGGATGGTATAAAACTAATGTAACTTTTTCCCTTTAAATTATCAACCTCCCTAGCTATACTTTTGTATCTTTCTAATTCCATTGTTCTGAATTGTGATTCTAATTTTTTCACATTATCAAAAGAATATTTTCTTTTCAAATTAATTTTCTGTAAAATCTACTGCTATGTCCTTATTGTCTTTTCTAATGTTAGGTACGTTGAGCATTTGAGTTTCCTCTTTATTGTCATTTTTTACATAGAACTTTTAGTTTGATTGCACTAAATAAGTTATTTATTAGAGAGCAAGAACTTTAATTGTTTTGCCCCTAGGGATGGTTTCACTGTTCAAATTTACTAACTAAAGTAGTATTTGATTACTATTTTTTTACTTTATTTCTCCATAAATAATCCTTATATTATCGTTCCTACAAAGCTAATCTATGCGTTAATAATCGTATGTTGTATAACTTGTTTCAAAACAGATGACCCCCCCCCCTCCCCCCCCC